>CAUYQV010018895.1:0-16066 GCA_963574575.1 Galagoides demidoff
TCTCCTGCCTCCGCCTCCCAAGTAACTGGGACCACAGGCACCCGCCACAACGCCCGGCCATTTTTTGGTTGCAGCCATCATTGTTGTTTGGCGGGCCCGGGCTGGGGATTCGAACCCGCCACCTTAGGTGTATGTGGCTGGTGCCTTAGCTGATTGAGCCACAGGCGCCGAGCCGACTTACTGATATTCTTAAACAAGTCAAAAGTTTTTCTGCATCTAAAGGCTTTCATAGGCAGCTTCCCTGTGGATAGTAATAATAAAATATTTTATATCACTAACGTTAGATAACTAATTTTGTGAATATTAAATTATGAATGTCTGTGCTATGAATGAGCACAGAAATTATGTTGTCTTTTCCTTGTGGACACAATCTCATAGGGCAAGACCGTGGGGAGAGCAGAGGAAATCTGAATATCTGATATGATTGCTGATAAATATTTTAGGCAACCTATTGCATAGGTTAAAGTAAAATTTCTACACTGATTTATTATGGTTAGTTTTAGAGCAAAGGGTGATGTAATTAGGTGACTTAGTCATTACTAAAATCATTTACTCAGTCCAAAAATATTCCATGGTTCTTTTCACCTTTCCTCAGTTGGATTGATGATAGTGCAGTGCTTTGGAAAACAGTTCCCTATCAATGCAAGAAAACAAAACACAACAAAACAAACCTCTTAATTCTTCCAGCTTGAAATGAAACATAAATAAAAGCAATAGTAGAGGCTAGTCTGATTTTTTTTTTTTTTTTTTTTTGCAGTTTTTGGCCAGGGCTGGGTTTGAACCCACCACCTCCAGCATATGGGTCCCACGCCCTACTCCTTAGAGCCACAGGCACCACCCAGGCTGGTCTGATTTTATTTCTTGTAATGTGTTTGAAAATTCTTCAGGTTTCTTAGACCTAAGAGCCTTTGGAGAACCCATGGAGAAGCTGGAAGCTATGCCATGTGTGCTGGAGGCGGCTTGTACTGGCTTGTAAATGGTACATTTCAAAACTATTAAGAAATGAGTATAATTGTGATGGATGTGTTACTTTGTTCAATGTAAACATTTCACATTGTATATAGAAGCAGTACTCTGAACCCCATAAATGCATCAATGTACAAAGTTATGATTTAATAAAAAATAATTTTAAAAAGTAAAAAAAAAAGAATTGAGTGAAAACAAAAAATAAAATAAAATATTAAAAAAAATTTCATCCAGTGTGAGAGTATTCACACCATTGAAATTGGTAATGCTAAAAATCAGAGTTGACTGTTAAACATTTATCAGCATTCCAGGGTGCGTGAGGTATTTGTAAACCATGTCTAGCATACTTTTGTGAGGGCATCAAATATTTTCTTTTCAAAAAGCGAAGGCCTTTCTGTTAATGTGGGAGCACTGAGATCATTTCATTAACTTGTGAGGCTGGAAACATGTTCAGTTAGGCTCTACTAGAAACATTCTAGATGTCATATGGAAGAGAACTTTAAAATTATATTAAAGGGAAATACACAGTATTTTTTTTTAATTCTGTATTGCATCTCTGCAGAATAATTCCGTAATGTCTTTCAGTCTGTCTGTTAAAAACAGATGAAGTAGGACTTCACCTTTAAGATGTCATGTTGGTTTAGTTGTATTTTAAATTTTACTCTGAAGGAAGAAAGAGGCAAGAGGAGAGAACATAACACTCTTAACATCTGTAATTTCTTTTGCAATCGTTTTTAAAATTCTTTTTCCTTATCCTGGTTTCTTGCCCCCTGCCCCCAATGCTGCTCATTTCACTAACTTTGACTCTTTTGATAGTAATTTTGAACATCAGTGAGCCTATAACTGATTTTTATTCACTTTTTGTCTTCAAAATTCCTCTGTACAGTAACAACTACTGTCTCTTTGTTTTAATGCTATCATTGTGTCTTTGCTTAATAATTCCCCAAACCTCGGCCACTTTCTAAATGCCTCTTTTTTTCTCTTGTCTTGTTTATAAAATCTAATATGATAGAATTCTGAACAGGCGTCAACAATCCCTAAGGGCAATCATGACACCTTTTACATTCATTTTATGCACTAGCTATTTAGTAAAAGAGGGGTCTCTTTTTATCACAACAACCAGCCATTTTACTGTTTGGGGGCCCCTGCAGGTTGCATTACCTTTAGGAATATGGTCAGCATTTTTGGCTGCTAAAATGTGCTATCACAGGAGCTTAAGGACGACTTAAGGACGTTCTTATTGACAAGTTCCAGGCAATTTGCAGGGTTCAGTTTCCACAAGAATGATTTATGGGCTGTAATAGGTTGGAAGTCAAACAAATGGAAACAATTAGCACTGTAGGTTTACCTCTGAGGGAGGAATATCATTGATTAAAAGGCCCATCTGTTCCAGCAATGTTTCCAGCTTGCATCACAGTTTGTAAATCAAGTCAGTTCATGACTGTACTGCTTGGATAGCTGTTCATCTGTTTCTCAAAATCATTGCTTATGTGTGCAGTCTAGCGTGGTATCTTTGGGATATGGGGTTTAATTTGTGAATACTGTCGTTATTCAGCAATATGTTTAGTTTTATTACATGTACCTAGTATGTGTGGTTTGAAATTGTCACCAGCTGTAAGAATTATGTAATCAATGAGTTAAATATATACATTCCAAGTGACTATTTTGGCAAACATCTGATGTCGGAGGAAGAGTAGATTGATCTCAGTGTGGATTTTATCTCTCTTTTCGGGATGAAAGATGGTAGAATTCTGTTACAAAAATCAAGTTCTTTCTTAAAATACCTTTAACCTACTTTCTTCCCTCCTCCCAAATAATGATGTTCCACTTCTTAATTTTACAACTTACATACCATTTTCCTATTTGTAATTTTATTTTCCTTTGAATATTTACCCCTTTGCTGTTTTCTTCCCTTAAGAGTAACTGACTCTAAGATTTGAAAGGCTCTTCAAAGTTATCTGAGCAATTACTGTGCCCAGTGGTCAGCTTATTTCCAGGAGGAGAAGATATTAGATAAGTAGATAGACTATGAGGCTACACAAGGGAGTAAAAGAAAATTTTCTTCTTGGGGAAGATGGACAGTATTATTTTTTACTTTTGTCTTGTTATTTGTTCATTTCTTTCAGGCTCACTCTGCTGGGCCTGTGGTCTTCTGATTTGGGGGCTGTCTGACCACATTAAGGTGTACATTCCTGTTTTCATTTGGAAACTTTGCTAACTTGCTTTCAGCTTCAAACTTCACCCACAATGGTGTGGATTTCCAGGGTGTTAAATATTAACATCTTTGAGGCAATAAAATGTCTTTTATTAAGTTGGTTATTTTAAACTATGTTATTATATACATGGGGAATATTAACAGTTACAAGTTTGGACTTAAAATCATTTGGCTACTCTGGTTTGGAATTTGTGTGGTTATTTCAGTTTTTCTTTCTTCCTGGAGGCAGGCTCTTGCCAGGGTGCCCAGCCTGGTCTTGAACTACTGAGCTCAAGTGAGCTTAGCCTCTTGAGAAACTGGGACTACAGGCCGGTGCCACTACACTCGACTTTATGTAGTTATTTCTGACTTCATTAAAACTGTGGATATTGATACTGGAATTTCACTCTTCAGTAGGTCCTTGGTCTTGAGGATTCAAAGAATGAACCCAGGGACCACAGATCAGTGGTAAGATGGGATTTTTATTTGAAGTTAGTAAGGAATCCGGAAGAAGTAAAAAGCACCAGAGCTTCTGGAAGGGTGAAAGAATTAACTGGGGAGTCTCTACTCCCAGTTGGGGTGGGCTCTTTTCTAGGGGTATTAGGTCTTGAGAATTACACTGGACCAGGACTTGGCAAATAGAAACAGGTTTCAGCTTTAATGAATGTTATTGATAAAAGAATGAATCCAGTCCCTCCAGCTCAGGGCAAAAGCTCTGAGTGTTCCATTCATGAACTTCCCAAGCCTAGGAAAACTGGGGTCCCCTGTCCTGCCTTGAATGGGGTGGGGAATCTTGTATCAATATTATTTTTAAAACTGAGCAATTATTCTTGTTCTGATGAGAATATGGATTTGATCAGGTACATTAATTGTTCCGTGATACAGATGGAAAAAGAAGCTTGACATACTCAGGCTGGGTTTGGTTTTTGCCAGGTGGTTGTCTTTAATAATTGCTTGATTGCCGATTATGTGACCCGTGACATAACTGGAGTTACGACATAGCTGATAGTTACGTGAGGCTGTGGGGAAATTAGTACCATGGGGAAGGACACTTCTGAGCTGATGCATTATCGCCTGTGCAAATGTGCTCATTCCTCCATGGCAAGCCAGGAGTTTGGGATTACTGTGTAAAAAGGGAAATCAATTGAGAGTGAGGAAAACAGGATGCATGTAAAAAGCAACCATCCCCAAGTGTACGGCGAAGACTGCGTCCGCCACCTTCCTCCCCGTTGCTAGGAGATGAGCTGCGGCGCGCAGGTGCGTGCGTCAAGGGGGCAGCCCGGCAGGGTCGTCGGCGGCTGCCACCCCCTGACTGGGGAGCCGGTTCGTCTGTGTGAACGCTGTAAACAGAAAGGCAGATTTTATTCATTTACTGCTGTCGTAAACTCTTTGCTGCATCTTTCTAGCCACAGAAAAGAACATTTAGTGATGATGAAAATGTCACTCCTTAAAAAAAAATAAACTGAACGTAAACAATTTAGTGACTCAGAGACAGCATTCAAAGTCCAAAGTCTTCAATTCTGCTCCTATTTGTGGATTAAGGATTCTGAAGACAAAGTTTCTTCAGAATTAGTTGTTTAGACTTGACCAAATTCCCCCCTCCCCCCAAAAAATAGCCGTCGAGAGCTGCTGGTGCAGATTCATCCCCTTCCTAGGAACCCAGCTGTTCTCAGCACTGCTCTTCAGAGACTCGCCACTCCTGCCCGGTGGGCTGGAGGGCAGCAGTGCCTGGGGTCTTCCCCAGGGCAAGCCCTGCTGTGAGCCGCGCCGTGTGAGCACTGGTTTTAAAAGCAAGACCATTCATTTCCTCATTTACTTACTAATTGATAGTATGGACGTTTTTACTGTGCCCCTTCCTGTGTCCCAGACCCTGTGCTGGGCAGAGTGACATGCTGACTAGCTAACACAGACACTTCCCTGGACTTACGGACCAGACAGCCTGGGCGTGGGGGGATCAGATAATCACATCCATTTAAAGTCCTTTCAAACTGACATACCAAGAATAATAAAGGAACGGGACCTTGACTAACGGTACTCTGAGGAAGCCACATTTATTCATGATTAGCAGGCTGTGAGGGCAAAGTGTGTGTGTCTCTGTGTGTGTGTGAAGTAGACAGCAGTCCAGACCGGGGCCCACGGCTGAAGGAAGCGGGACTGAAGACGGGGAAGGCCTGGTGGCTCCGGAGGCCGGCCAGGCAGCCGGTCAGGCCCCCAGGCTGTTAAAGTCCTGTGGAGAATGTTGGCCTGTCTGGTGGAAGCACAGGCGAAGTTATGGGTGGGTAGAGAGGACCTCAGGAGTGTTGTGTTTTACAAAGGTAATTCTGGCTTTGGGAGGGAAAAGGGTTGGAGGGAGGCCAGAGGGGCGGGAGGATCCCCCAATTCAGAACCTCAAAGCTGGCCAGTTGGAACCCAGCATTTCTTCGCTGTTGCCTCACTCCTGAAAGCGCCCATGTGCACACGATGCCCTCCTCCCGCCACATCCCTGCAGCTCAGGAATGCTCACCTGTGCTTTCCAATCTTCTGTAGAGGTCTGAACTCCGGCTTTGCATATATATTTTCAACAAATGCTGTATTTAAACAGGTGACTCTTCTCCATCTCACAAGACAAGTCAGTAAGCTTAAAAGAACATGTCTCTTCCATATGCTGCTGACAGCATTAGATAGTGACTTGACTTATTCCTGAGGATGGAGAAACATAAAGACACACTGGTCTTTCATTTTGCTAAGTCACATGTGCCTTGCATTTTATTTCTATACATGAATTTCTTTAATATAACAACCTCTGCTGTCCTATCTTCACTTTGCTCTAAGGTACTGTTAGGTCCTGAGAGGAATTTCCTGTACAGTTGAAGAGAAACCATTGTCTAGCTCTGAAAATTGGGGTCTGAAAACATGTATGAGTAAAGAAAAATGGTGTGGTCAGGGCAGAACCGGGGAGGGCACCGTCTGCCCCAAAGCGTTCAAATGCAAATGCAAAATAGTTGTGGTAGCCAAACCAAACATCTGGGGGGCAAATTTTGTTATTTCTTTTTAAATAATTAAAAAAATTAAACCCAGAGAAGGGGTTTGGGTTGTGGGCCAAACTCTTTCAATTGACTTGACACTTCCAAGCTCTGTTAGGGTAAAGACGCAGGACCAGAAGGTCTCCTGTGATGGAATATTCCCCAGTAACTTTTCCCAGCAGGCTTCTGACATCCCTCTGTTCTCTCCCCCCACCTCCCCTCATGATGGGATGCTGCAGTTTCTCCTGCACCTCAGTCAAACCAATAAATCCAGGAAGGGAAGGTGTAAAGGACAAGCATTCAGGAGAAAGGAAGAAGGTTCTTACTTTTGAAATTAAAGAAAACATCTCTTTGCACATCTACTAGGCAAGTCCCTAGGGAGTAGTTTTATTAGAGAGTGTCCCTCAAAATAAAAAATGAGGGGGTATAAATAACCCTGATTCTGCCTCCACTGGACCCTTAGATTAAGATTAGCTATAAGCACAGGCTGGGAGGCCACCCAAGGACATGGTTTTCTGGGGCAAGTAGCCACTTAAATGAGATGATGGGGAGTCTCCTGCAAAGAATATTTAGATAACATATTTCCAGGAGGAAAAATAATCCCAGCTTCCTTTCTTACACCACGAATGAGCAGTCCTAGTGATTTTATAAATGGGAGAATCCTGTCCAGCTCAGAAATTGAGCCCCTGGGATGGATGAAGCAGAAAGGAGCAGAACAAGAGGATTAATTAAGATCCTTTGCCACTACACTCTGCAATTTCACTGTTCCTCCTGAAATGCAATGGGGAGCAGCACAAATGGGTAACAGCAATTTTTATTAGAATTCTGAGCCCTTCAGCAAAAGCCATCCTCTCTGGGCTGCATCTGTTCCATAACGATAATAAAAATATCTGTCTTCCATATTTTAGAGGGCTCTTGTCAGAAGAAAATTAGATTATGCATGGCAAAGCACCTCACAATGACAAGATAATGTGATGTGGTAATAATAATATTGAAGATAATTATAGCAAACACATAACACTTGTTATTTGCCAGACACCATTGTAAGCATTTACATGCATTATTTTTCTTTGTTCTTATAATGACTTTCCTTATGAAGCAGATTCTATAGCTATCTCTATGTTTTGTTTTTGAGTCAGAGTCTCATTGAGTCACCCAGGTTACAGTACTCTAGCATGGGCCTAGTTCACAGTAACTTTGAACTCTTAGGCTCAAGAGATCTTCCTGCCTCAGCCTCCCCAGTAGCTGGGAACTACAGGCACCTGCCACAACCCCCAGCTAATTCGTCTATTTTTAGTACAGACAGGGCTCTCACTCTTGCTCAGGCTGGTCTGAAACTCCTAAGCTGAAGTGATCCTCCCGCCTCAGCTATCTCTTCGACTTAGATGAGGCAACAGTGGTGTAGATAACTGAACTAACTTGCTTCAGGCCAGCCAGGAAGAATTGGTGCTAGGATTTGAACCTATGCATCCTGTCTCCTCTTAATCACTATGGTTTGTGAAAAATACCCAAACCAAAACAGAAACATAGGCTTTCAACTAAACTAGAAGGCTGGCATTTGAATTCTGGCTTCACAGGCTATGTACCTATGACCAGGCTTTGTCTATAGTCTGAACTTCACTTTGCTTATTTGTAAAATGGAGATGGGTAGTAATACTTACTTGTAGATATCTGGTGAGGATTAAATAAGAAAACATGAAAATCACAGTATTTAATCAATAGGAGGTACATGGTGTATTATTATTATTAATTATTGGGGGGCAGATGGTGTTACTAGTCTGGTTGGATTGCCATAGCAAAAATCCCACAGACTGGGTGGGTTGAACAACAGAGATTTATTTTCTCACAGTTCTGCAGACGTGAAGTCCAACCTCAAGGTGCCAGTAGGGTTGATTTCTGACGAGGCCTCTCTTCCAGGCGTGTAGGCGACAGCCTTTTCCATGTGTGCTCACGCAGCCCTTCCTCTGTGTGGAGCAGAGAGATCTCATGTCTGCTTCTTACAAGGACACTGGTCCTACTGGATGGGGCCCCATTATGACAACCTCATTTAAGCTTAATTAAGTCCTTAATATGGTCGCTGGATGTCAGGTCTTCAAATACGAATTTTGGGTGAACATAATTCAGTCCATAACAAGTGTGTAGCTAGGAGAGCAGAATGGACTATTTAAGTGTCTAAGGCATATTTCTTGGGCATCACTGGAGAAGCTGTCAGCTGCTCGGGATAAATCAGCGTGGATATAGCATATTCAGCACTGTCTGGCATTTGCCTTCTCTTTGATGTTACAGAAAACATCTCCATACTCTTCTATCTTCGATCTTGTAGGTGAGCCCGAGTTTAAATACATCGGGAACATGCATGGTAATGAGGCTGTCGGGCGGGAGCTCCTCATTTTCTTGGCTCAGTACCTGTGCAATGAGTACCAGAAGGGGAACGAGACCATTGTCAAGCTGATCCACAGCACTCGGATCCACATCATGCCCTCCTTGAACCCCGACGGCTTCGAGAAGGCGGCGTCACAGGTGAGCGGGGGCAGCTCAGAGCGGCTGCTTTCCTTGTTGCTGTGTGTCTGCGTGTGTCTGAGCACCAGGAGCGCTCTGCACTTGGCTGGCAGGTGGCGCAGGGAGCCAGGAGCCGCTCAGAGCTCCGAGAAGTCAGAACACAGGGACCTTGTCAAGTTTTTTCCGCAGAGATTGCGAATGAGGAATTTTGTTAATAAATTAATATTCTAATGCTGCTTTGTTTATGTTGCTAAGTAAATTATATTTATTCATCCTCCTTTGTGGCTAGGCAAGTTTTCTTCTAAAAATCTGCAAGTAAGAAAAATAGCCATGGTCCTGAATTGCAGGGTGATGGCAGGGCTGCGTTCGCGTGAGCCGGTGTCACAGCGCCCTCTGCTGAAGTCAGGGGAGAGAGGTTTTTGCCCAGACCCATTCTGTATTTTACTGAGCCTTGGTTTTTGTATAGGATGAGTGAGGTTAAACAAATAAACAAAAGCCCCACTTTTTAAATAAAAAGAGGGCGCTAGTGAATCTATTACTAGAGAATGTATATTGACATCTTTTGCAATTTAATACACCTTAACTTTTAAACAAGCTAGAAATTAATAGCTTTTTGAGAGAATATATATGATGTATATTCCCATTTTTATTGGACAGTGTGAGGAACATTTATTTGGTGTTCTCTATGGTTTCAAATAATTTTCTTATTTTATGGGGACACATGTAGGTAAATATTTAGCATGTTTTATGCAGTTAAAAAGATCTACTGACTTTGAAAGAAACCCAGACAGTGAATGTCTGTAAATAAGTATAATATTGATATAATTTCTAAAGTTATAAGACAAAAATTCTAGTAACACATGATTAAATTACTTAATATTTTAAGGTGATATTCAGAATTGTAAGACAGGTTATTGTTACTTTTTTCTGTCTTATGGATTTGTATTCCTCATAGTCTAAGGTATCCACGCCTAAGGTATCTAAGCTTATGTGATTTCAAAAATATGGGAAATATGTCTGTATCACATGACATAATTTAATAGTAAAACAAGAAAATTCACATTGTAAAATAAAACTGAATATTTTGGAAAACTTTTAATTTTCCAGGTTTTACCATTAGTGAAATTAAGAGTTTAAATTGAACAGAAATTCCTCAAATTACAAAGCCCTAGAACTTTTATTATAGAGCTCATATTTTTTCATGAAGAGTATAAGAGAGAGATATGTTATATAAATATGTATATAAGTAACTCATATTCAATTCATTTTAAGCTTCTAATCTTATTTATTCCTTTGAATATTTTTAAAAAGTAGGTTGTTGTGACTAACAGAAGCCATGAATATTTTACTTATATCTTAAATACAGAATGGTGAAGTTTGAAAGGGGTCATCTATTACTAGTAAATGTGTATTGGCCTATTTTGCAATATGATAAATATCTCTTAAATATTATTATTACTAACATTTAAAATGCTATTTGTGGGACAGATGAGGTGGCTCACACCTGTAATCCTCACCTTTTCTGAAGCTGAGGTGGGAGGATCTCTTGACTTCAGGGGTTCCAGACCAGCCTGAGCAAGAGAGACCCTGTCTCTACTAAAAATAGAATGATTAGCTGAGTGTCCCGGTGGGCACCTGTAGTCCCAGCTACTTGGGAGGCTAAGGCAGAAGGATTGCTTGAGCCCAAGAGTTTGAGATTGCTGTGAGCTAGGCTGACACCACGGCACCCTCACCTGGGCAACAGAGTGAGACTCTTGTCTTGAATGAATGAATGAATGAATAAAATAAAATGCTATTCATGTATCTATAACAGATACGTTCATGTGTTGCTGAACAACTGGGATATGTTCTGAGAAATGCATTGTTAGGTGATTTCGTGGTTCTGTGAACATCATAGGTGTACCTACACACCTGGACGCTATCTGGTACAGCCTGTGCTCCTGGGCTGCACACCTGCACAGCAGGTTGCAGTGCCGAATACTCTAGGCAATTAGGCTGTAGTAGTGTTTGTGCATCTAAACATAGCAAAGGCACAATAAAAATACAGGATAAAAGATAAAAGATGATAGACCTCTGACAAGTATTTACTCTGAGTGGAGCTTACAGGATGGGAAGTTGGTGTGGGCGAGTCAGTGAGCAAGTATGAAGGCTGAGCACGTCACAGCGTGCCATGGCAGGCCCAGCACATCACAGCGTGCCACGGCAGACCTCATTAAAAACACTGTGCAGTTAGGCTGCACTGCATTGATGATAAAATATTTTTTTCCCCAACAATAAATTAAACAGCATACTGTGACTTTTTTCCTGCATTTTAAACTTTTAAGTCTTAAAAAATATTTTTTTGACTCTTAGCTAATAGCACTTAGCTTAAAACACATGTGCAGTTGTACAAAAATATTGTCTTTCTTTTTTTTATTTTTGCAGTTTTTTGGCCGGGGCCAGGTTTGAACCCGGCATCTCCCGTATAGCGGGCCAGCGCCCTGCTCCTTTGAGCCACAGGTGCCACCCAAAATATTGTCTTTCTTTACTTCCTTATTCTACGAGCTTTTTTCTGTTTCCAGAATTACTTATTTACTTATTTTTGCTTTGCACCTTTTTTTTTGTTAAAAACTAGGGCACAAACACATTGTCCCAGGACTACCTGGGTCAGCTGTCACTACGTCAACAGGACATTTATAGTTCCTTCACAGCCTGATGTGACCAGTGTCACCTGTGGGGTCTGTTGGTGACTAAAAATGTTATTATGATATGTGTGACTATGCTTTAAAAACAGTACCTTCGTGCTCATATCAGCAAAGTAGTGAAGACGCCTGTATGGGAAGATATTGGAATAAATAATTAGTAAATTATTTTTAAAGCATTAATAGAGAGTGCTATTAACCATAATTGAGGTGGTGACCATAATAATAATAAATTGCTGATGACTTTTCTCTTTGATTTTGTTTTTTTAGCCTGGTGAGCTCAAGGACTGGTTTGTGGGTCGAAGCAATGCCCAGGGGATAGATCTGAACCGAAACTTTCCAGACCTGGATAGGATCGTTTATGTGAATGAGAAAGAAGGTGGTCCCAATAATCATCTGCTGAAAAATATGAAGAAAATCGTGGATCAGAACACTAAGGTAGAGAATGTGTATAGCTTTTCTGGGTTTGGCCTGTAGCCTAAGGAACTGTGTTTCAATGTCTCCCTCCCAAGGAAGGGCAGAGGATAATGTCAGCCCTGTGTGAGGTGGTTAACTGCAACTGTGACTGTGGAAGTCAAAGGGAGAAGGCCAGTCCTGGTCTCTAGAACTGACCAAACGCACTCGCTGGCTTTAGCCCGGCCTCCACGTCCTGCTGCTGTGATTGAGCAGTCTCTCCTAAGTTTGTTTTGTGTTCAGCATTTCCTGATCTGTTTAATCTTCTCAGATTCCTCTAGAGTGATCTTCTTCACACACAATTATTGTTCTTTTACACGTAAATCTTGCCAGAGTGATCTTCTTCACACACAATTATTGTTCTTTTAGTTGTTAAATCTTGCCAGCTCTCCAGCGCCCAGAGGACAAAGTGAAAATTCCACATGGTAGTATAATGTGACGGTTAACAATGGAGACCCTACAGCAGTGATTTTCAGCCCGGGTGCTGTGGCACACTGGTGAGCTGTGAGGGGGTCTTAGGAATGCCTCAAAATTTTTTACAGATCATTAATTAAATTATTTTTGAAAGAAGTTCAAAGCACAATAAGCATATTCTTTTTCTTACTCTTTTTTTGGATTAAATAATTTAAGTGTGCTGCGAAAGTTTAATTATGGGTTCAAGTGTGCCACAAGCTAAAGAAGGTCAAAAAACACTCCCCTAGAGGCAGGCCCTAGGTGCTGTGTGAACTTTGGAAAGTTATCTAACCTCTCCAAGCTTTAGCTTCTTCCTCTGACATAGGCAGATGGTACCAGCATCCACTTATGGGACACTCTTAGGACTACACACATTAATGTACACACAGCACCTGAGGCCAGGCCAGAACAGTCACTACCATCTCAGCCTGATTTCTGGGTACTCCCTGTTATGTACCTCAGGGCTAGATGTATACCTTTGCACATCCAGTAAGCATTTCACACAACTCCAAACCAATTTTGTTGTTAATTCCTTGGAGGAGAAATTGGGCTTATTGGGGAGGAAGGTGGGTAGCTGCTGTTGGCAGTCCTGACCCCTTCTCTGCTGTTCTAGGCTGTTCTCCTCTGGCAGATCACCCACTTCCAGGCATCTCCTAAGTCAGGGCTTGGGCAGTAAGACTTTTCCATTCCTAAGTCAGGGCTTGGGCAGTAAGACTTTTCCATTTTATTCTATTTTCAGAGTCTTTCAAGTGCCCTGTGGCCCTGTGAGCTGCTGGTCTGCTGGTAGGCTCTGCAGCCTGGCTCTGATACCTCTTAGAGTCCAACAGTGCCAGCTCCTTTCTGCTCCTAAACACACCATTTTCTAGTAATATCATGTCTTAAGATGAGTTGTCCCACTGTCCAGGGTGCTCTTCTGTTTCTCTGTTGCCTCTTCTGTGAAGTTGTCCTCTGCTCTTGTAGGCAGGTCCTTCTTACTAAGGCCCAGCGGTTCTCAACCTGTGGGTCGCGAACCCTTTGGACTGTATTAAAGGGTTGCAGCCTTAGGAATGTTGAGAACCACTGTGCTAAGCCTTCCTTATATACTGGGTACCGTGCCCACCTTAAATCAAGCTTTATTCATATGCATAGGCTACGTTATAATTCTTTGTTTGTGTAGCTGTTTTTCCTTTTGGTTCTGGATTTTGATCCCTTGATTGCAAGAATTAGAATTTCTATCTAAGTCTGACACACAGTTGGCTGAGTGCCCATTGTGGATAAATGCTTTTCAGCCCGACAAGCAAATCACGATATTTGAAAAATGTAGCCACCAAAACTCAACAGCTGGAGTTCAGCCAGGCATTTGTCGTTTTGTCAGGACCCCGGACAGAGCGTCCAGGAGTCAGGGAATCCCACACCATTGGTTTAAAGTCTTTAAAACTCTCTCATCTTTATTTGGGTACTGTTTTTTAATAAGAACTTTAATAAAAAAAAAACCCAATGTCACTCTTTTTCCTGGATAAATGTAAACTAAAGCACAAAAATTAAAGGTTAGTCCCTTTTCTGAACATAAGCAGGATTCGTTTACTTTATACTAAATTGTCATGAACCAGCTTGACGATCGCGGGTTGCTGTTGGCCATGTTTGGTTCATTCTTCTCCTATTTCCACTTCTTTTAGGTGTGAGACTATTTAGACCCAGCCTGGCCTGAGACGCAGAGTGGACATTGCTTTCGTGTTACTCTGCCCCTCCCTCCCCTGCTTCCCCTTCTCAGACTAATACCTATATCTATATCTCTTATAGAGCTTTAATTTTTTTTAATTTATAAAGAACAGAAATTTATTTCTCACGGTTCTGGAGGCTGGAAGTCCAGAATCTGGGCCCCAGCAGGTTCTGTGCCTGGTGAGCGTCTGGTCTCGGCCTCCACAATGTGCCTTTTTGCTGTGTTCCCAAATGGCAGAAGAAGGTGGAAAGGCAAAAAGGTGCCTACTAGTTCTCTTCAGACTTTTAAGAAAATAAGATTTACATTCCCATCCATGAGGGCTTCATGAGATTTCTAAATTTTCAGGTTTATTCTTCTGTTTGGAGTGCCAGGAACCCTGGATTAGAAATACAGATCCCTCTTCATTTGTATATTGGTAGAAAAAAATGCAGATTCCTTGGGAGGTTGATTCAGGAGCCTGGGGTATGTGCTGCGGGAGGAAGGATGCTGGAAGGGGCCTTTCCTCTCCCATAGTGCTCAGGGGCCCTGAGACACACCGCTTGGGATGTCACCTCCTCACTCTTCTGAGCCTTTCTGGGAATGGCTTGTTTTGTTCTCCTGGGTTCTTCCTGCTAAGTCTTTCATTGTCTGCTCTTGAGCTCTCTAGCCCTGCCATTTCCTTATTATCTGAGCTCAGGACATTAGTTTTGGCTTGGATGAATGGAAAGCAGGGGTCGATTAAAACACAGCCAGTTATTTCTTAGGTTCACCCTGTCTTTAACAGGTCAGGCTGTGAAGAAAACTGTATAGATGCAGCTCCCACATAACTGAAGGGCCCATGACATCTAATTACGGAGCATAACATTTGAAGTGTATTTGTTATCTTTAAGTGGAAGGGAAAAGTGGGTTCTGGATTTTATCAGGGGCTCGATTTTTGTTGCTCCAGAGGCTTCTCTGTGGGTGACTTCAGTATGTGATTACAGTACACAGGATGTGTGGGTGTGCGTTGGTCAGTCAGCCTAAATACTATTAGTAGCTGCACAGAAACTTCACTTAATGTATCAAATTGAACAAGTTTCTTCCTTACTTTTAAAAATATCTGCAAAATGCATATTGGCAGTAGCTGTATTTAAGAGCTAACAATAGGCTAAGCCCAATAGTGTCACCTGACTTTGTGTAATGAGGGCTGTATCTTTGATTTGTTTTAAGAACAATTTCTTTGGCCAGTCATGGTGGCTCACACCTGTAATCCCAGCACTCTGGGAGACTGAGGTGGGTAGATTGCCTGAGCTCAGGAGTTTCCAAACAGCCTGAGCTGGTCTCTACTAAAAATAGGAAAAAAAAAACCAAACCAAAACTAGCTAGGTTTTGTGGTGGGCACTGGTAGTCCCAGCTACTTGGGAGGCTGAAGCAGGAGGATCAGTTAAGCCCAAGAGTTTGAGGTTGTGATGATGCCATGGCACTCTACCCAGGGTGACAGAGTCAGATTGTGTCTCAAAAACAAAACAGTCGAGAACAAATAAAACAAAAACCCCAGTTGCTTTAAAAAGTTTTCTTTTTTAATTTATTGTTGGGGATTCATTGAGGGTACAAGAAACCAGGTTTCACTGATTGCGTTTGTTAGGTAAAGTCCCTCTTACAATCGTGTCTTGCCCCCAAAAGGTATGGCACACACCGAGACCCCACCCCCTCCCTCCTTCTTCCTCTCTCTGCTCTCCCCTTCCCCTACCCCTACTGTGTCATTAATTGTCCTCATATCAAAATTAAATACATAGGATTCATGCTTCTCCATTATTGTTATGCTTTACTAAGAATAATGTGTTCCTCTTCCATCCAGGTTAATAAAAAGGCTGTAAAGTCTCCATTTTTTAAAATGGATGAATAGTATTCCATGGTGTACATATACCACAGCTTGTTAATCCATTCCTGGGTTGGTGGGCATTTAGGCTGTTTCCACATTTGGGGGATTGTAAATTGAGCTCCAATAAACAGTCTAGTGCAAGTGTCTTTATAGTAAGAGTTTTTTTTTTCTTCTGGATAGATGTCCAATAGTGGGATTGCAGGATCAAATGGGGGATCAAACCTTGAGTTCTTTAAGGTTTCTCCATACTTCCTTCCAAAAAGGTTGTATTAGTTTGCA
>CAUYQV010018898.1:0-68140 GCA_963574575.1 Galagoides demidoff
CGTGGCATCACAGCTCACAGCAATCTCCAACTCCTGGGTTTAAGCGATTCTCTTGCCTCAGCCTCCCAAGTAGCTGGGACCATAGGCACCAGCCACAACGCCTGGCTATTTTTTGGTTGTAGTTGTCAGTGTTGTTTGGTATGCCTGGGCTGGATTTGAACCTGCCAGCTCTGGTGTATATGGCTGGCACCTTAGCTGCTTTTTTTTTTTTTTTTGAGACGGAGCCTCAAGCTATCCCCCTGGGTAGAGTGCCATGGCATCACAGCTCATAGTAACCTCCAACTCCTGGGCTCAAGTGAGTCTCCTGCCTCAGCCTCCCAAGTAGCTGGGACAACAGGCGCCTGCCACAATGCCCAGCCATTTTTTGGTTGCAGCCATCATTGTTGTTTGGCGGGCCGGGCTGGGGATTGGAACCCGCCACCTTAGGTGTACGTGGCTGGCGCCTTAGCTGATTGAGCCACAGGCGCTGAGCCCACCTTAGCTGCTTAAGCTATAGGTGCCGAGTCAGAACCTGGGACTCTTGATCTGCAACTGGGTACTCTTCCCCCGACTGCAGGTACTCTTGACTGAGACAGTTGCCTCCTTCCTTTGACAAGGGGGCTTGGCTCCACCCTATCTTGTTTGGTGGACTGGTGCTGATCTGGATTTGAGCAAGTGTGGATCACAGCTTCCTTACCTAGAAATGGGGAATAGTAAAACGCCTGCCAGGGTTGCTTTGAGGAAAGATTGGGATTTGGGATTATCAAGACCTCTGGATGGTCTCCCACCCGCTGCCCGCAATGGTATCCTTTGACCTCTGTGTGGCCTCTCTCTGGGCAACTGTCCAGCCCTCCTTGGTGTCTCTGGTCTACAGGCCTGGGCTGGTGGGTCTGGTGAGGGGCCTGCTGAGGAAACTCCTCCCCTGGGGCCAGCCTTGACTTAATGGTTCCTTTTGACGTGGGACTGGCAAGGATGTGGTCCCTTAGTTTGGGGTTAGGCCCACTCCTCTCTGACCTGGCTGAGAAGCCCAGGGGTTAGGCACTGCCTCTATGTCTCTTTTCCTGTTAGGATGGGTGTGTCAGCGACCTGGGCTGGACATGTCCAGTTAGTCCTGAGCAGAGCTGACTGAGGTCTGGCATCCAGATGTTGATTTGGCCTTCTGCCTACTTTCAGAGGGTTTTGTTTTGTTTTGTAGAGACAGAGTCTTACTTTATCGCCCTCGGTACAGTGCCATGGCATCACACAGCTCATACCAACCTCCCAACTCCTGGGCTTAGGTGATTCTCTTGCTTTAGCCTCCTGAGTAGCTGGGATTACAGGTGCCTACCACACGCCCGGCTATTTTTTGTTGTTGTTGTTGTTGCAGTTTGACCAGGGCCGGGTTTGAACCCACCACCCTCGGTATGTGGGGCCAGCACCCTACCTACTGAGCCACAGGCGCCGCCCAGGGTTTTGTTTTGTTTTTTTGAGATAGAGTTTCACTATGTCACCCTCAGTAGAGTCCTGTGGTGTGGTGTCACAGCTCACAGCAACCTCTAACTCTTGGACTTAAGCAATTCTCTTGCCTCAGGCTCCCAAGTAGCTGAGATTACAGGCACCTGCCAAATGCCCAGCTATTTTTTGTTGCATTGCTGTTTAGCTGGCCTGGGCCAGGTTCGAACCCACCAGCCTTGATGTATGCGGCTGGTGCTGTAACCACTTTGCTACAGGCTCCCAGCCACCTTCTGAGGGTTAATGCCATTGTGTTTACTGATGTGAGATGGCACCATCCTTCCCCCTGTGGGTGGCTTGTGTGTCTCCTCCATTCTCTCTGGGGACCCGCCCTTGGGGATAAAGGACGGATGAGGAAGCCAGGCAGGATTTTCCTGAATCTGCCTTCCCCAAGTCCCCATTTCCTGCCTGTGGCCATCTCCCTCTGCTGTGGGGGAGGGCATGGGAAGGGGGTGGGGGCCCCTCTTGAAATAGCCACACTAGCCAACGCCTGGGAAACAGCTGCGTGCATCTGGCAGCGCAGACCCTACTGCCTGGTACTCAGGGCCTGCTCCTGTTTATCAGCCCGAAACTCTGAGTCACAAGGACGGCGGGAGGAGAAGGAGGTAGCTGGGAGCGGGTCTGGCCCCTGCCTCTGCCTGTTCTAGGTGTGCTCACGGTATACCCTGCGTCTCCATAAAAGGCAGCAAGACTTGAAGGGTCATTCGTCATCCTCCTTGAGGGCAGCAGTGGGGCTGTCACAGGGAGGACACATCCCTGGTGCTCTCTGTTCCTGGGGTGGGGCCAAGTTGCACTGGCCACCCCACCCTTGCTCTTACCCAGCTCCCCATCACAGTGGGACAACCAGTTTGAGGTGCTGAGTGTTGCCCGGCTTCATGGGTGGACCAGAGTGGCGTCTGCTCACTCTACAAAGCCAAATTGGCTATGTGGTGGCCACATTGTTCACTGTATCTGGTCCTGGCTCTACGATTTCTTTCTTTTTTGAGACAAGAGTCTCACTTTGTCACCCTTGGTAGAGTGCCATGGCATCATAGCTCACCGCAACCTCTAACTCTTGGGCTCAAGCAATTCTCTTGCCTGAGCCTCCCAAGTAGCCAGGACTACAGGTGCCCAGCACAATGCCCAGCTATTTTTTTAGAGGCAAGGTCTTGCTCTGGCTCAGGCTGGTCTTGAACCTGTGAGCTCAAGCAATCCACCTGCCTCAGCCTCCCAGAGTGCGAGGATTACTGGCGTGAGCCACTGTGCCCGGCCTGGCTCTACAATTTCTAGCCTCAGTATTCTTATCTGTAAATGGCAGACCAGAGCTTGTGCTTTGGAACTTGCCTGTGAACATGGTGGCATTTGTGCAGGGCTCTGGCCCATAGTGAAATCTCAGTGCCTCTCACCTCTTCCCCCAGCTGCTGAACTCAGGAAGTCAGTTCCCAAGACAATGGAGCCACATGCAGACCAAGTGGGAAGGTCATCTCCATGGTACAAAGTAGAGCCCAGCCATTCTTTAACCTTCAAATGCCCTTAAGTCTGCAGAGAGAAAGAGAGGGGCCCCCGAGAGGCAGTTCCACCACCCAGATCCCAAGCCTGGGTTTGGGCAGGCCAGGAGTTGAGAGCATGCTTCTGAGGAGAAACGACTGTGTTCCCCCAAACTGAGCACTTACCAAGTGCCAGGCTTTGTGCTGGGCCCTTTGTTTTTTTTTTTTTTTTGAGACAGAATCTCAAGCTATCCCCCTGAGTAGAGTGCTGTGGCATCAAAGCTCACAGCAACCTCCAACTCCTGGGCTCAAGCAAGTCTCCTGCCTCAGCCTCCCAAGTAACTGGGACCACAGGTGCCTGCCACAACACCCAGCTATTTTTTGGTTGCAGCCATCATTATTGTTTTGGCGGGCCTGGGCTGGGTTCGAACCCACCACCTTAGGTGTATGTGGCTGGTGCCTTGAGCCATAAGTCTTTAATTTCTAAGAAAATGAGGCAAAGCATGGAAAAGGACTAGGAAGGAAAAATTAATCAAGACTCTTAGAACACAGACATGTGATGTGAATGTCTGCAAAGCCAGCACGCACAGGAACACTGGCCTGGGTACAGGGTCATGTTGGTAGGACCAATAAATAAAGAATAATAAAAAGGCAAAGAACACACGCAAAAATAAAATGTTTGAAAAAAAATTTTAATAGGATCAAACTGATCTTAAGTAACTTAACTACATCCCGGAACCAAACAAAACACTATTTAAAGAAATATGACAAAATCCAGCAGAAAACACAGTAAGGAGCACAATAAGTACATTTAAAAATTACAGCGCGGCTTGGCACCCGTAGCACAGTGGTTACAGCACCAGCCACATACACTGAGGCTGGCAGGTTTGACCCCAGCCTGGGCCAGCTGAACAACAATGACAACTGCAACAACAACAACAAAAAATAGCCAGGCATTGTGGCAGGCACCTGTACTCCCAGCAACTTGGGAGGCTGAAGCAAGAGAATTGCTTAAGCCCAAGAGTTTGAGGCTGCTGTGAGCTGTGACACCATGACACTATACTGAGGACAACATAGTGAGACTCTGTCTCAAAAAAAAAAAAGAGTCTCAGCACCGGTGGCTCAAGTGGCTAAGACACCAGCCACATACACCTAAGGTGGCGGGTTCAGATCCAGCCCGGGCCCGCCAAAAACAACAATGACAGCTGCAACCAAAAAAAAAAAAAAAAAAAAAACAGGCATTGTGGTGGGTGCCTGTGGTCCCAGCTACTTGGGAGGCTGAGGCAGGAGACTCACTTGAGCCCAGGAGTTGGAGGTTGCTGTGAGCTATGTTGCCACAGCACTCTACCCAGGGAGACAGCTTGAGACTCTGTCTCAAAAAAAAAAGAAAGAAAAAGAAAAACAAAATTACCAAGCATGCAAGGAAAAAGGAGACGCATAACAAACAGTAAAATCAATTTTAAAAATGGATCCAGAAATGACAAAGTGACAAAGCAGACAAGGAGATATAGAAATGCTTCATGGGCTAAAAAAGGGGGGGGTGAATAAATGTGATTTTTAAAATGGAAAGCATAAGAAGATCCAAATGGGATTTCTAGAGATCAAAAGTACATTGTCTGACACAAACAAAAAAAAGATAGACGGATGGGATTACCAGCAGATTAGACACTGCAGAGGAAAAACTCAACATATTCATATACAAAGCAATAGAAACTATAGAACAGTAAGAAAAGAGAGAAAAAAGACCAAAATTTATAAACAGAGTGTCAGTGACCTGTGGGGTAATATCAAGCTATGTAACATTCATGTAATTTGAGGCCTAGAAGAAGAATAAAATCAGGGAGAGAATAAAAATACTTGAAGAAACAGTGGCCAAATTCTCCCAGTTTGGTTAAAACTGTACCAGTGGTTCTCAACCTTCCTAATGCTGCAACCCTTTAATACAGTTCCCGTTGGTCGCGACCCACAGGCTGAGAACTGCTGCTGTACACAAACAAACCTGAGCATTGCAGTGAACCAGAGTATATTAAAGAAAACCATACCAAGATTCACCATAAATGCTGAAAACCAGCAATAAAGACAAAATTGTACAATCAGGCAGAAAAACAAGGTATATTACATACAGAGGAACAGAGATAAGAATTATAGCAGACTCCTCTCAGAAAGCATTCATGCCAGAAGATGATAGAGCAACATTCTTAAAGTACTCAAATAAAACAGCTGTCAAAGTAGAATGGTAGAATCCTGAAGAAGAAAATAGCTTTCAATGGTGAAGATGAAACAAATTCTCCAAACAAAGGCAAGCTGAGAAAATTCATCACCAGCAGATCTGCAATACAAGATGCATTAAGAGACACTCGCCAAGCAAGAGAAAAATGAAACAAAATTAAAATTTACATTTACACAATGGAAAATCTATGATAACACCAGGCGTGGCAAATGTGTAAGATGAAATATTTGTTTGTTTATTTGTTTCAAAATTTATTTAAAAGGTCTCTGCTTGGGCTGGGCACAGTGGTTCCCGCCTGTAATCCTAGCACTCTGGGAGGCCAAGGAGGGTGGATTGCTTTAGCTCATGAGTTTGAGACCAGCCTGAGCAAAATTGAAACCCCTGTCTCTATTGAAAATTGAAAAACTGAGGGCAAGAGGATTGCTTGAGCCTAAGAGTTGGAAGTTGCTGTGAGGTAAGATGCCACGGCACTCTACCCAGGGTGACAGCTTAAGACTCTGTCTCAAAAATAAATAAATAAATAAATGAAAGTCCTCTACCTGTTTATTTTTTTATTAGAGACAAAGTCTTACTTTGTCACTCTCGGCAGAGTGCTGTGGTATCACAGCTCATAGCAATCTCCAGCTCTTGGGTTTAGGCGATTCTCTTGCCTCAGCCTCCCAATTAGCTGGGACTACAGGCACCCGCCACAATGCCCAGCTATTTCTCTACCTGTTTAAAGCAAAAATGATAACCACATACTGAGGTTTATAATATACATAGGAATAGTTGTTCTGGGCAACAATAGTTGTGATATAAAACTTAGAGCAATAACTAGAAAATAATAATAAGCGAAAATAAGTAACACTAACAAACCATAATTAGAAATAAAATGAAATAATAAAAAGATGTCAAATTTGCCTAAGACATGTCATAAAAGAGGAAAGATGAAGAAAGCACAGATTGAGCAACTAGGAAACAAACAGGAAAGTGGCAGATTTGAACCTACGCTTATTAATAATCATATCACTCGGAAATTACATGGACACTCTAAAAAAAGGCAGATATTGTTTGACTGGACAATAAAGTTAGACCCAACTGGATCCTGTCAATAAAAAATGTACTTTAAATATGAAGCTATGGCTGGGTAGAAAGTGGAAGGGTAAATGAGGTACGCCATGCAAACGTGAACCAATTACAAGGCAGGAGCATTTATATCAATATTAGACAAAGTGAATTTCAGCAGAAGAAACTGGAACAGGGGCTTGGAGCCTGTGGCCCAAGTGGCTAAGGCGCCAGCCACGAACACCTGAGCTGGCAAGTTTGAAGCCAGCCTGGGCCTGCCAAAGAACAATGATGGCTGCAACCAAAAAACAGCCAGGCGTTGTGACAGGCACCTGTAGTTCCAGCTACTTGGGAGGCAGAGGGCAGGAGAATCACTTGAGCCCAGGAGTTGGAGGTTGCTGTGAGCTGTGATGCCATGACACTCTACCCAGGGTGACAGCCTGAGGCTCTGTCTCAAAAAAAATAAAAATAAAAAAAGAAGACAGTTTTTGAATCGATAACCTAATCTTCCACCCAAGGAAACTAGGAAAAAAAAGAGGAAATTGAACCCAAAGGAAGCAGAAGGATGAGAATAATAAAGAGCAGAAATCAGTGGAAGGGAAACCAGTAATAACAGAGAAAATCAAGGAGACTAAAAGCTGGTTCTAGAAAAGATCAATGAACTTGAACAAGCCCTATGCAGATTGATTTAAAAAAGAAAAGAAAACAAGAAAGTGAGGGAAAATAAATTATTAGTATCGTGGATGAGAGGTAGAGGCGGTATTCCCTGACAACCGAGACATTAAAATATTAACAAATAAATTAATGTGAATAATTTTATGATAAAATTCACAATGCTAAATGAAATAGACAAACGTCTTCAAAGATACAAAGTTCTTGAGAAGAAATAATTAACTTCAAGTGTTCTCCTGAATTCATTAATAAATGAATTTAATTCATAGCTTAAAACATTCCACAAAGAAAACTCACGCTCCTAAGACTTTGCAGGTAAACTATACCAGATATTTAAGTGAAAAATAATCTTATCTTTTTCACACAGTCTTCTAGATAATAGAAGAAGAGGAAACACCTACCAACTCATTTTATAAGGCTAACGTTACCCTGATACCATGAACATAAACATGCACTAGAATCAAAGAACCCTACTAACAACTATCCCTCAAAACATAGATACAAAACTCTTCAATAAAATTCCAGTAAATTGGTGGGAATGCAAATTAATACGTTCCTTTTGGAAAGACATCTGGAGAACACTTAGAGATCTAAAAATAGACCTACCATTTACTATTTTCAAACTGTGATTGACCATGGTAATGTGAAACTGCAGAAAGCAAACCAGTGACAAGGGAGAACTACTGTATTCTCAGATCCGTTCCTAGGCTTTCTGTGAATCCTGTCTGCTATTTGGGGGTTTTGCTATTCTCAGGCCCTTCAGACATCATTCTTTGCTTCTTTCTTCTGCCTCCTGCCCTGACTCAGACACAGGGAAGATCTTGTGGTGGTTGCTGACTTCTCTCCATCCTGTTTGCATTTTGAAGTTTGTGGAGCTATCCTAAAAATACATAGGTTGGTAGATGTCTGCCATAAGTTTTTATGCTATGGAACAGAGAGAAATACACAGTGTATATTAATCAATATTGCTGCTTCTTGTTGACGGCTCCTTCAGTGAGGAACCTACTGTTTCATTTTTAATTTTGTTTGTTTTTCATGTTTTATTATTTGCGGAGTTTGATTTTGCCATTTAGAAACATGGCTATGACTCCTGAGCCTGGGTCATGTATTGCCATTTCATAGCACTCTGGGATTATGCTATGTTTCTTTCAGCCAGGCTTTGAAGTCTCCAGAGGTGTCCCTTGCTACCATGTAGGATGTGCTTGTGTTCACTCTAGCGTTGCTTTCTTATGATGCCTGTTTTAGTTGTGATAGGAGAACTGCAGCCTGGGCCTTTTTATCAACAAGCATCTCCTTATGTTTTTTGTGCTTAAATTGTGGAGAAAATGTAGGATATGGTTCTTTCCCTGAAGATTTTGTTCTGTTCATCTTGTCTGTCTTTGGATTGAGATAGTAAGCTAGAGAACTGATTTTTTGTCAATTCTTTTCCTTCTCTAAATCTAAGTGACTTAAGCATATCTTGTAGGCAATATAGATAAAAAAATATGCCAGTTAGAGATAAGTGCATTGTTGAATTATGGCCCTCAGTTGGTTTGAAATTTGGTTTTATGTTGTCGTTAGAAACTTCCAGGATTCTAATGAAAGTCAGAATTAATCAATGCAGACCCCTGAGGAATGTGTTTGTGTGAAGTTGTCCACATGGCTGTACATGCTTACACAGAGTTCCTGAGACATGTTGATTTCTATCCTGGATTACATTTAGGATGGTAGTAGAGGAAATTTCTCACACCTTTCTAAGTATAATATCTATCATTTAAACTGGCTAAGGAGGCAAATAACAACTCTGTAATTTTATATTTTAGCCTATTTTATTTTGAATAAAAGTCCTTGGGTAGTCCCTAAACTAAAATTTGTTTTCTTGCAACTTATAAAATAAGTGCCTTCTTTCAAAACAAAGATATAAAATGGCCAGTTACATCTATAAACAAACCATTTATAGACGTAAGATGATTGCTTTCTTCTCAGAGTGATGGTAAAGAACAGAGCTTGGGAATTCATTCATCTGCCTGTTTCTAAAAACCACCGGTGCCATTTTGTAATATGGATGTATGTGACACAGGACAGTTTTCAAGCCTCTTCATACCTCCATTTCCTCAGGTGTAGCAGTCATTGAAAGGGAGGCACTTGACTGGCACCACCAAGGCTTGTACGAAAGGTTTTTATTGGTGGGGGAGGGAGGCTGCAGAGTAGCACCAAGGAGGAGAGGAAAAGAGAAAAGAGGAGAGAAAAGAGGGGAGAGAGATGAGGAGAGAGTGGGGAAAAGAAGAGAGTGAGAGCAGAAAGGAGAGATGGGGGAGAAGGGGAGAGAGAGGGAGGAGAAACGTACTCTTATATAGGGAAGTCTCAGAATGGTGACGGGATGGTGGGATAACCAACAAGGAATTATTGCTTCAAGGGAAAGAGCCGTTAGGGGTGGGCAGTATGTAATTGGAAGGGAGTAATGAGGTAAGCCACTCCTTGTGCTTGGGGAGGAGTTGTAACTTTAAGAGCAGGAAGGGGCCTTTTGGGGAAGGGGCTTTCTGAGGCAATTATATAACACTCATGGCACCTGTATCAGAGGATTGATGTGAAGATTAAATGAGACGATGCATATCTATGGCAAATTTTTAAATTGGTTTCATGAATGATAATTGAGTTTTTATGATGTATTAGGCAATGTACTGGGCAATTGGAGTATTAAAAAACCTTCCATAGGGGGCTTTACAGTGTAGATGGCTTAATGAATTCTCTACTTATCACATTACAGAATATAAATTTGCAACGAGGGTTGAGTGTGGCCCTCCATGAACATATAGTAGGGACTTGAGCTGTCTGGATGACTAAGGAACCCTTCCCATGAGAAGACTGAGTTAAGATATAAAGAAAAATAGGATGTATTCACTAGGTGAAGGTGTGTGTTTGCTGCCTGTGTGCATAAGTACAAATAGGGTGAGGAAACAAGAAAGGGCCTGGTGAATGTCTCTGTAGCAGGAGGGAACTTGGTGTACATGGGGAACTGCAATGAGGCCAAAGTGTGAAGGGGAGAGCACAGTGGCTGAGGTTATTGGAGAGGGTGCAGGAAAGAAGGGTCACTGGGCCTTGTTCAGGAGTGTGGTCCAGCAAAAAGGTGTCAGATATTTGAATTCCAACAAGATATTTGTAAATACCTATCATCATCATCATCATCATTATTATTGCTATTAGCATTCTTTTTATTCCCTAACAGTTTATTCATTGGCTCTTTCCCCCAATCTCTCCTATTGCTCTTCTCTGAACTCTCACTGCTCAATCCTTCCATTCAGGACTAAAGCTGAGAAGATAGCTTTTGTTTTCTTTTAATCCATTTTATTTTTTGAAGTAGAATTTGCTTCTGTATATCTTTAGGCAAGCAAAGTGAAAAACAGTTGCCAGAATGTTACCTACTGAGACACATCTATATTTTATGCTTCTGAGCCTCTGTAAAATGCTCAAATTCTGTCCTTTGTTATTCAGTCAATTTAAGCTGAAGCAAAAGTGATGAGAAATTTTGCTATCCCATGTTGGCATGAAGCTCTGAGTGATGTCAGATGTTTTGATCTTACCCTGAACCAGGTTTTAGAAACCTGAGGCCGTGTGAAAGAGCAAGAGGAGCTGGACAGGTGGCTGAGTGTGTCTGCGTTTGTGCATGTGCACGCCTGGGTCGTGTGTATTTTCCTTCTTAGGATCCAAAATTGGTGGTTGAAGAGCTAATGTGGGAGCTGTGAAGCTTCCTAGACTTTAAGGACCACAGGTCTTCTTCCTATTCTAAAATAAGGGAATAACTTAGTATGTCAAACCATCTAACTACAATTGTCCTGAGCTTTCTGTAAAATCTAGGAAGCCGTGGAATGCCCTGGGGCTCACACGGGGTTGCTCCATTGAGGTTTCCTCTTCAGGCACTAATTATCTCCTGCTTCACACCTTTTCCTCTAGTGTCTTTGCTGTGGCTGAAGATGTTTGCCCTGAGTTTCTATCTAGGATGAGAATGGTTAGACTTCTTCAAACGTGTTGTGTTTTCTAATTACGACTCTTATTATGTATAACTTAGGTCATAATACATTTCACTGGCCCTTCCCAAATATGATTATACAACTAAAAAGTGCTTTAAATATTAGGAATTGTCTCTAGCCAGCTATATAATGAGTATGATTTTGGATACTGGGTTTGGGCCCATGGGCATCTTCTTCCCCCATCGTGTTATTCTTGCAGATTCCATAAGAAGCACAAATGTGATGGGAGCTCAGAAATCAGGTACAGTTTTTTGGCCTTTATGTGATGTATAAAGTTCAATATCATTTCCTTAGGAAAAATAATGGCTCTTGCCTATATAACTCTTTAACATATTTCGTTTAAATAATTTTGGCCAAATTAGTAAAATAAGCAACAGATGTTTTAACTTTTCTTGATTTAGTTCTGTTCTTTTACACAATAGCTAATTTGCTTTCTCTTGAGTGGACATACTTACTACTTGGCAAGGATGTTAATAAAGTATTTAAGCAGAGAGTTATGGATTAGAATATTTGGTCCATGGTTGCATTAATGAATGGTGGATAATGGCAAGTGCCCTTGTAAATCAATTCTTCACATAGAACATGAACCCACGGTGTGGCGGGTATGGTCATAATGACTGACATGTAACATGTTACACATGTTAAGTGGACAGATAACCACACTGGAAAATGTTATGTGTGTTCCAGGACCTGATCTTCAGGTTTGCTTATCCAAAAAACCGACATGTTGCACCAGGAGGATGGAGGAGAGATACCAAATTGCGGCCCGCCAAGATATGCAGCAGGTGCTTCAAACATCCAGCTCCACTTTAAAGTTTCTAATTTCTCGAAACGCAGCTGTTTTTCAAGGTAACTACATCGTGAGTTCTGAAACTATAGACCAGCATTATTACATAATTTCCCTATGATACCCATATTGGTGAACTTGGGTAATGGGTTTATTTCCTTATAAAATGAGATTTTAGCTTTTTCTAACCTTCAAATGTGGTTTCTGGGGTCACCCTGAGCATGTATATTGAATTGGAGTGAGGAAATAAATTGTCATATTAGTGAGATGATACTTGGAAATATGTGTCCCTGTAAGGTTCCTCCAGGTTCCCCAATATTCTGACCCCGTAGTT
Organism: Galagoides demidoff; assembly: GCA_963574575.1. Taxonomy (NCBI): domain Eukaryota; kingdom Metazoa; phylum Chordata; class Mammalia; order Primates; family Galagidae; genus Galagoides; species Galagoides demidoff. The sequence continues at coordinate 12,011 of CAUYQV010018898.1, forward strand.
TTACTTTAAAATGGATAAATATAATTATTAGATTTCATGAAAAAATTCTATAACATAACATTTTAAAGTGGGTAATTATAGATTTATTTTTAAAAGTATGATTGGAAGAAATACTTGCCTGTATTTGCGTCCTGCAACTTCATGTGGTTTTCATGAGAACACCACTGTAATATATCAAAGTGCAAGCAAAGTCTGATAAATAGTAAAATAGGGAATATTCATTGGATGTTTAAGGGTCAGCTAAGAACATAACTCTAACTTAATTCAAAAATATGTTCAGAAATAAAATTAATGGGTTATAAAATTACAAGGCACCCTGAAAAATAGATGAACTTTTTCTTATTTTAGTCATCTCTTCTATAAAATTTCTTATTACTCTAATAAAATAGCTTAGTTTATTTTTCCTTTTATAAAGCATCAGCTATTCTGTATATGACTAGAATGAAAATGTCTAGATTATACTGCTTATCAAACAAATGTATTGCTTTTGTTCAACATAGAATATAACTTGTTAGTATTTCTTCTTAATAAGTGTATTCATTCAGTATTTAAATTGCTTTGTTTACATATATAACTAAATCACAGGCATGATTAATTTTTGAAACACTAAAATAAACACAATAAATCAGAATAAAATTTAAGTTGAGTTAAAATGTGGTTCATGATGAATTGATTTTATTTTGCAGTAACTATGAAATGTCAGGCTTAAGTTGCTATTAATTTAGAATTTTTTTAGGTGCCTTAGGAAACTATTTCTGTAATATATTCATTCATATGAAATTATTGGGGAAAAATTTTAAGCAGAGATTTGTGATTTGAACTGTATGAATTAGAAGGTTTTAACAACCCACAAAGAGTTATGTGATGATTATTTCTCATGAAAATGATATTTTGTATATATATGAAATATGCATTTAAGAGCTAAACAGTCGATGAGTAGATGAGTCTGAGCAGAACACAGAACAGGGAGTTTGTAGCTTGTGAAGGTGAGTGGAGTACTTACCTTGAAGAAAACTTAAAATGCCAAACTTGAGTTTGACAGAATCATTGAAGATTTTTTTATTGATATATGATACATATTTATGGAGTACATATGAGATTTTATTGCATGCATAGAATATGTGTTAAGTCAGAGGATTTGAGGTATCCATCACTTTAAGCATTTATTATTTCTATGTGTTGGGAACAATTGAAGTTCTCTTACCTATTATGGAATATTTATTACATTGTTGTTAAGTACAACCAGTCCACTCTCCTGTTGAACAATAGCACTTACACCTTTTATCTAACTGTAAATTTGTACACCTTAATTTGCCTGTCTTCATCGCCTCATTAGGTATTTTTTAAAGAGGAAAGTTTCCTTACAATTTCTTATCTCTTAACGTCAAAACTAAGTCTCTCCAAGTGAGAATGCAGGACTGAAGATCATGAAAAATGCAATCTACTTTTTAATTTTTATTTATCTTTTAGAGATGAGATCTTAACTCTGTCACCCAGGCTGGAGTGCAATGGCACAGTCATGGCTCCGAAGCCTTGAACTCCAGCAATATTCCTGCCTCAGCCTCTCAGATAGCTAGGATGATTAGGTGTACACCACTGTGTCTGTCTAATTTAATTTTTTTTTTTTTTTGTGGAGATGGGGATCCGACTGTGTTGCCCAGTCTGATCTCAAACTTCTGGCCTCAAGTGATCCTCTGGCCTTAGCCTCCCAGAGTGCAGGGAGTACAGTAGCCTGCCTGTTTAAGGGTGAACTATGTAGTGAAAGAAAATGCCGACACTTATTAACACATAGGCACTCAATGTTAGTTAGCGTTTACTTTTGTCTTCCACGATACTGTGACATCTTAGACTCTGTGACTTTTCACATCTTGGACACATTGATCAAGATTGAGTGCATTAAGTTCAAAAGGTTGAGAAACCAGGAATATTTAGACTTAAGATGGGTTGAGGTTACTGAAAAGTTTGGTGATAACAAAAATACATGTTAAGGTAAAGGATTGTCTCTCTCTACTAAAGCGTCAGGTAATTTACTAAAAAGAGTTATTACTTCTGTTTCATGAACTATACTGCTATATTCAATAGGTTGAATTTTGCTGTTTATTTGAAAATGAATTATAAATATTAAAAAGTAGGGACATTATTATATACCATTTGCTATAATAAATTGTCATTTCCTCTGTGGAATGTCAAAATTTATTTAAGAATCATGAGAAGGCAAAACAAATTTAGAAGAAATTTGCTTAAAGACTGACTTTAGTGGGATTAAATTCTCTTACAAGAATATCCATTTTTAATTTATTGAATAAGAATAAGTAACCTTAGGCTTATTTCCATAAAAATAAGCTTAAATACTTGCTAAAAGCAATATGAGAGATTGCATTTGTTGTATCATAACTGAGCACACTACTTTATCAAACTCTCTATTTAGTTTTTATGTCCAATTAAAATACCTGAAAACAATCCAAGGTCTTTATTTTTATAAGAAAAAAACCAACACATTTTATTGGTATGTGTGTTGCTGAAGCAAGCACCAATACATTTTACTGGGAAACTTAGTGTGCTTGAGAGAAATTTTTAATAGTGAAATCAATTTACTTTTCAAATGATATAAGTTAGATTTATTACATTTTGGTCTCTTTAATTTTCAAATATTTCATTTATATTTCCAACTTCATCAATATTAGTCTATTTTTTAGTGAAATTGTAGTTATACAGGACACTGGGGCTGGAGTGTGATTACTCATCCATATTATCCCAGCACTTTTGGAGGCCAAAGTGGGAAGATCTCTTGAGACTAGGAATTCAACAGCAGACTTGTTCCTATCAAATAAAAAGTTAAAAAATTAGCTGGGCATGTAACTATAGCTCTAGCTACTTGGAAGGCTAAAATGGGAGCATCACTTGAGCTGAAGAGTTCTAGGTTAGAGTGAGTTTTGATCATGGCACTGTACTCCAGCTTGGTCAGCAAAGCAAGACTCTGTCTCTGAAAAACAATAAAAAACTAAAAAAAAATGGCCGATGTGGAGTGGATCTAGGGATTTAGTCAAGCCTGAGTTACTTTTAAAGGTTGAAAGGTTAGAAATAACACAGGAGAGAGAGGGAAAGTGTGCTGGCCACTGGTGCTGGAAGAGAAATAAATTATCTCATGTGCAGTTTACACTCAGCTCTGGAGTGGGGTAGGAAGAGTGAGTAGACGGATCAGTGGAACACAAGGACTGGTCATTACTGGGTCAGTTTTGAAGCTGTGTAATATGTGAGGGCTTCATTATGCTGTTGTTCCTACTTTATGTGTGTATGATAATTTCCATGGCACTCGATGAAATCACCTAATAAGGAAATACAGCAAATGGGGAATGCCCCAAAATGGAGGTTAGGAAGGCAGGCAGTGCTAAAAAATTTGTGTTTACTTTAGTAAGATTTCCTTAAAATAAAGAAAACAGCTAAATAAAAATTTGTTGTTTTAAAGACCCATAATTGTGACCTAGGACTTCACTCTCTCCTATGGGAAGTCAGATGCACACACCATTTTATAAGGTAAAAGTGATACTAGACTTTCAGGTTCTTGGTCTTGGTGATTTGAAGAATAAATCCACAGATCACAGATCAGTGGCAAGACAGAATTTATTTGCAGAAAAAGGATAAAAAACACTAAAGTTTCTGGTAGGGAGAGAAAACCTAAGTTGGGAGAAAAAAGCTCTCTCTGTTTCTCTCTTCCCATCTCTCTCCATTTAGCGGTATATATAGGTGCATGGGTTCCTTCTATATGAAGCCAGGAAATGAATGGACACAGTCTCTTTTGCTGGGGCAAGGTGAATGAGTGTATTAATGAATGGATATAGTTCCTTCTGCTGGGGCAGGGTGAATGAATGTACTAATGAATGGACACAGTCCATTCAAGGAACTGAGGCCTAGGAAACTTACATGAAATTGACCTAGGCATAGGAAATGGGGGTTCCCTATTTAGTCTAAAGTGTAAAGGTGAAGGAGACACCAAGGTGCCTGGGTGTCAGGTCCCTTTGGCTACTAGAGCCTCCAATGGGGGAGGGTGGCCACCCCTTGCCTACACTCCAGCCCGCTGGTTCCTCTGCAGGCTGCCAGACCAACATCACTAAGGCAGAGGTGGCGCATCCTCCAGCCCAGCTCGCCTGAGCTGGCTGGGGCACCTCCTGTCCTGTATCTAAAGGAACAAGCTCTTATCCTTACATCTGTTACTGTTCATAAGTAAGAGTGCTGTTTGCAAAGAACATTGGCTTTGTCCCAGGGCAAACAATAACTCTTTCTCATTTTCAGGGGCTTAATAATGCTCGTGAATAAAGCAGAACAGCCTGAGATAATTTAAGAGTTTGTTTCTCTTTGGCTGTTTTACTTTGAGTGTAAGATTTCTTGCTTTAAAAATATTTTAGAAATATTTTTATAAATGTTTTATTGTTTGTACTTGAAAATGTGGCATGATTGATGAAATAGGCGAAAATGGCAGAGAATATGTAATTTACTGAACAGTGCTTTATTTGGCTTTCAAATTTGTTAATTTTAAAACTCCATTCACATAAGATGATGAAATTTAGCTTTCTAATTTAAGACCATATAAAAATTTCAGCATCAGTTTTAAAAATAAAGTGAGGGAATATTTTGGATGACACTATTGGAAGTGTGTATTTTGTTTAAACATTGGGAAGATAGTTAAAAGGTTACATCTTTCTTGTAGAAATGTTTGTTTCCTTATTTCTTTCAGTTTAATTTATGTTCACATATTTATAAAATACGTGGTATAAAATATTTATTCTGGAAAGTTTGTTTTTATAAATTGCATTTAAAAATGAACATTATTGCAGAAGTCTGAGTGAGAAGTGATAGTTAGAACAGGAATGGTTTCATATTTTTGTTTTACTATTTCATTCTCTTGGCGAGTCCAATTTTATTCATCAATTATAAGTACTTGAGAGACTGACAAGCTTGTCCCTTTGAGTTGAAATGTTAGATTCAGAAATTTAATAAAAATTGAATTTCTATTTTTAATGAAATACATGAGTATGCTCAAAATTAAATTTCTTATTTTAAAAAGCAAGTGAATAAGAATGAGAATGTGAATATAATTTATAGCTTTTTTCTCTTTTGTGCTAATAGATAAAAGCTACAATAAACTTATATATCTAGTATATAGCTACTGTTAAACTAAAGTGTATATGCCTATATATTGCAAAAGACACAGGATACAGTTAATATTTGAATATATTGACATATAGAAGGATAAATACATTTATATACATGTTATATCACATATGGGGTACATTAATTTTTTTGCTCATTTCAGCTGTTCTTTATAGAGGTGGGTAAGAGTACACTTAAAATTAGTCCTTGGAAGGATAAAGAAGTAGTGCTATTTCTAACCCTAAGATAATTAAAGCTCAAGGGTAAGAAAACAGCCTCAGGCAGGCAGTGTTGGGGAGACTTGTTTCTGTCTCTAGGACTTAAAGCAGATACACAGTAAATGTAATTAAATGAACTGTATGAATAAATGAATGGTTTTGAAATAAAATGAAAGATTCCCTCTGTCCCTTCCTCCCTTCCTCCGTTCTTTTTCCTTCCTTCCCTTCTTTATTTCTCAGTTGGTAATTTAATGTGTTTGTTGAGCACCTACTAGGTGCAACATTATCAGGTGCTTAGATAACACAGCGTGTCCAAATGTGAAATCTGTTTTGGTTTTATTGGCTCCTTGGGACTCCTAATATGCCAGTGTGATTGTTAGTCTCTTAATTGACAAACTAGAAAGGCGAACACGGCAGTGTTTCTATCAGTGGCATTCTAAGCGTGATGGCACCTTCCCCCCTTCCAGGCAGCATGCTGTTTAGTGTGTTATCTCAGGCGCGACATGTCAGTGCCATCAATCTTTACTTTCTTTCTGAAATGTTACAAATTATTTCTTTAACTCAATGTCAGTAGACTGTTATTAATTGTGAAAAATGGTAGATAAAAGTTGTAAGAGCTTAATTTACTTTTCAGCTGGAAATAAAGCTTACTTACTTTGCTTGAAATGTTACTAGTAGTGAAAAAAAATATTAACTTGACTCCCAAGGTCAGATTTTCTCTCCAAATTTCTGTTTTAAACTATAAAAAGTAAGGTGTAAGTTGTTTTAATTTTGACAAATGATAGTTATAATATAGCTATGATAATCTCACCTGGCAAGCACAGTGACTTGCTCATAGCAGGGTAAACAGTTCTTTCTTGATTTTATATTAAATACATTTTCAATTAAATCATTTCAATGTGTGAACTATACATTTATTGAGTAAACTAGATGAGTCGATGTTGAATTACTTATTTATCATTTTGTCATCTTTATACTATTTGTTAGTTTTTGGTTTTTTAAAAATTTTTTAGAGATGGAGTCTCTCTGTGTTGCCCAAACCGGCCTCAAACTCCTGGCCTCAAACAATTCTCTAGCCTCTGACTCCCAAGTAGCTAGGACTACAGACATGTTTGTATTAGTTTAATTTTACATTTGCGTAGGAAGTTAGAGGGATGATTCTTGAAAGCTACCTATGTGATTAGAAGACAAGACATTGGGAGATTTCAATTAGGTATGCTTTTGAGATTAATCTGTGTGTCTGTCTGTTCCATTCATCCATTAATTGGCTCTATAATATTTCTTTTTACAAATATGTGACTTTTATCCATTCTGCTGATGGACTTTTCAATAATTTCCAATTTATTTTTGCATTTGTCATGTTGCCATGAACATTCTTGATCATGTGTCCGTGAGTACATGCTTCTCTAGGGTTTATATATAGATGTATACTCGTGTTCTATAGGCTATGCATATTGTCAACTTCATTTGATATTTCCTAAAATCACTCCACTGAGTAGCTAAACCAGTTTAAACTCTCACTAGTCATTTGTGTGTTGTCATTGTTTTACATGCTTTCCAACAATTAGTATTGTCAATAATTTAAAAAGTTTTGTTGAACTGATATATATGAAGAGGTATCTTGCTTTTAAAATGTGGGGTTTCCTGATTACTTGGGAGTCTCAGTGTCTTCTCTCCTGAAGTTCTTTCTTTTTTTTCCCTTCTGAACACTTCATGTGAATATAAATACACACTTAGAAGATAACATACCGTGTTATATTTTGTATGTATTTACCTTATTTTCCAGGTAGAGACATTGCCTTGGATTTACAAATCTTGAAGTTTCAACTAGAATAATTCACATTTCTTTCTGGGTCCTATAGAAATCCAAGCTTCCCATGAGGTTTGTGCATGCTGCCAGCCTTGCAGTCACCTGGTTGCTCCGGCCTCTGCTCCCCTGCTTTTCCCATTCGCTGTGTTCTGTGTCTTTCTGATCATACTAATTCAATATGAATGTTTTTATTTCCAGCTCCACAAACATCTCATCTTGATATACATTTTATGAGATAGTGGTGGTAAAGGAAGACAAGTGTAAAGATCATAAATGATTTCAAATTGAGCGTTGGTTTCTGTGTTTGCAAGTCTTTCAACTGTCCACTATCCATGCACAGAGTAGCTAACTTGTGTCTTATTTTCTGGCCCAGAGAGCTCCGCTCTCATGTGATACTGTCCTCTGCGCTCTAGATAGTGAGATAATGTATCTTCTAGTTATTTAATTTTCCTTATTCTAAGTACCTCTTACATTTATTATATGAGCATAGAAATACCCTCAGTACTATAGAAACAATATAGTACTGAGGGTAAACGTAAAATGAGGATTTTTTTTTCCTTGCTGTATTTTTTTTTCCTTACTGTATACTGTATTTGTATATTGGAGGCCACAAAAGCAGATGGGTTGCAAAAAGGGGTATCATGTTTTTCTGTAATACTGTAGAATTTTACAGGTAATACATCAATATGTGTGTGTGTGTGTGTTGTTTTTATGGACTAAATTGAGTAACTTTTGATCACTTTGTTGTCTGTTAGATGACATTTGGGAACCATAAATTTCCCAAATCAAACATACATAGTGTAGTCATTTTTTTTTTTTTTTTTGGTAGTGACAGAGTTTCACTTTATTGCTCTCGGTAGAGTGCTGTAGCATCACAGCTCACAGCAACCTCCAACTCCTAGGCTTAGGTGATTTTCTTGCCTCAGCCTACCAGGTAACTGGGACTACAAGCACCCACCACAACTCCCAGCTATTTTTTTTGTTGTTGTAGTTTGGCCAGGGCTGGGTTTGAACCTGCCACCCTCAGTATATGGGGCCAGTGCCCTGACCCTGAGCCACAGGTGCTGCCCGAGAGTAGCGATCTTTTATAAAGTATATACAAGGTACATAATATATTTTTTAGTATCAAATTGACTCCATTGTATATTTACAAATATTAACTTTGAAATATTAGTAGTCTGTGAAAAGAAATAAGCAGGTATAAACAGTTATTCCCTTCTTTAAAGCAAAGCTGATTTATAGGTATTTATAGTAAATACTCTTAGGAGTATTTACTTCTAAAAGCAATAATAGGTTTACAAAGTTAATTGGAAATTTTGTTAAGACCTAAAATGCATTTTATTTAAATACTTTTTAAAAAATTTTTTTGTATGACTAAGGAAAAAAATTAAACCAACTAAATCATAAAAGCATTTTTCTAAATACTACATAGAAATATGCCTCAAGGGAGAGTTGTAATACAAATATTGTGTGACACTCATTTCTAATCCAATATTTATGAACTTTTAAAAATATCTTTTACCTTATGCAACAAAATTGATCATGTTGATAATGATATTTGGAACTTGAATGTTGGGCAACCATGGTGGCTCAAGCCTGTAATCCTAGCACTTTGGGGAGATTGAAGTGGGGGGATCACTTTAATTCAGAAGTTCAAGACCAACCTGAGCAACATAGTGAGAATCCCTTCTCTACAAAAAATGGAAATATTAGCCAGGTGACATGGCATGTGCCTATAATCCTAGCTACTCAGGAGACTGAGGCAGGAGGATCACCTGAGCCTAAGAGTTTGAGGTTGCATGAGCTGTGATGATGTCACTGCTCTCTAGCCCAAGCTACACAGTGAGACCAAGGTTTAAAATGAAACAAATCTTCAAAATTTATATGCTGTGAAAAGTAAAATTTATGGACTTTTTATTTTCTAATTTAATATCAGATATTTCACTTAATATCTGAATTTACTGAATCAAACATAGTAAAAAGTTTTAATATTGAAAGTTGGCTATTTCCCTATTTATAAGAGGGTAGTAGGAAGACAAAATTAGTGGGATAATTTTAATATATCTAAATGTATTTTATGTGAAAAGCAAAATTTCAGTAAAAGTATTATATTACTATATATGTCTGTTACCATATGTATCTATTACTATTATAAATTTTATGAATAAATTTTGTTGAAATACATCTTGATGCACATTATTTGCCAATACTTCTGATAGGACTTTTTTCAAAGTTGTTTTTATGTAAACATATTTATTACATAGTTTTAGGAGGCATGATTTACCCTTGTTAATATCCAATGGAACGAATTAGTTTAAACAGATAATATGGTCAATATTTTGAGATTACTGTTTTAAGTGCTTAGCTATGTGAGTGAATGAAACAAAGATCTATATCCTAGTAGTTTGCATTTCAGACAGGGAAGAAAGAAAACAAACTCAATGCATAAGTTAACGATGTATTCAATGTTTTGAAGATACATAGAGAGCAGGGTGAGGGGGCTGGAGGCACCTGAGGGTTGCAGTTTTAAATTGGATGGTCAAGGAGAGGTGACATTTTAGTCAATATTTGAAAAAAGTGAAGGAGGTAGTCTTGTGTATATCTGGAAAAAACACATTACAGGGAGAGGAAATATCCCTAGGGTAGGAGCAGGCCTCCTGTGTCACAGGAATATCAACAATGATACCAGTATCGCTGGAGCCCAGTGGATGATGATGGGGGTGACGGGAAAGGATATCACAGAGCCCACAGGGGACCGATCTTATGCAGGCTTTGGGACTTTAGTTTTTACCATATGTGTGGTTTGATTTTAAAATAATTACTCAACCTAGTTGTCATGTGGTCTGTGATAAGCTATAGACAGGCTCTGGTAAAGTTAAGAAGCCCAGGTGGGAGATTATTATAAAAGGAAAAAACTTCACGTTGATGCTGACCTGGGTGTTAGCAGTCGAGTGTGATCAGAGTTTGGATTTGTTATGGTCATTAGTGGCCCCTGGACATAAAAGAATTGAAGGCAAGAGAGGTCTGATTATGGTAAAATATGTCCGAGTTGTGATACTGGACAAGTGGCACCCCAGCCAGCTCAGCTGAGCGGGGCTGGAGAACCTGCTGCCTCTGTGTTGGTGGTGTTGGCAGCCGCAGAGGAACCAGGAGGCTGGAGCATCTGCAGCTTCGCTCCCCCATGGAGGCATGGACGCAATGGGGGAAGACACTGGCACCTCCTCTTCCTCCAGTGCATCCCTCACTGGTCCATTTTCAAAACCTGCTCCTGATTGGTCTGTTTTCAAAACCTGAAAGCTCATTGGACAACTACCCTTATATAATCCCCTGAGCAGAGAGCCCAAGAGCAGACTGTTGTATACCTGTGGACCTTGGAGGGAGAGAGAGTAGAAGAGCAAGAGCTGTAACATGTATATCCTGCTCAGCAAGGAGGTTTGGCTCTTTGTAAGAGCTGTGACACTTGTATAAAACCTATCTTATCCTGCTATGCAAGGAGGTTTGGCTCTTTGTGAGAGCTGTAATACCTATTGACTAAAACCTAACTTACTGTGGATCCTATAGTCCGTTGATTCATTCATCAAATCATGGAGACCAAGAACCTGAAAGTCTGGTATCAGTTGTATGGGTAGGGTGAGAGTCTCAAATGTAGTGCAGTTAAAAAGAAACCCAGATAAACTGTGAGTTTGCATATGAACTTTGAAATCTAAATCTGTTGGTAGAGTTGTTGGAGTGAAGATAACTCATTGCCTCTTTTCCCAAAGTTCTCAATGAAAGAAGTTCATTGGCTGGTCTGAAAGGGACTGAGGAGGCTTCAGTGGATGCTAAACTTTGACCCTGGATAGCATAGTAATGGTTTGGAAGAGCAAGGGGATTCCAATGCTTCTCTTCTATCTGGCTCAAAGTGATAGAAATGTTGTTTCTGTAATAAAATGTATGTAGATGTGAAAATAAAATTAACTTTGATAAAATAACTTACGGTTATACACAAGGAAATTTTGCCAATGTTCAGTATGATTTAAAGGGTTTTATAAAGAAAGTAATTATACAAATAGGCCAGATGTGGTGGCTCATGTCTATAATCCTAGCACTCTGGGTGCCGAGGTGGGTGGATTTCCTGAGCTTAGGAGTTCGAGACTGGCCTGAGCAACCATGATACCCTGTCTGTAAAAACAGGCAGGGCTTGTTGTGGGCGCCTATAGTCCCAGCTACTTGGGAGGCTGAGGCAGTTGGATCACTTGAGCCAAGAGTTTGAGGTTGGTGTGAGCTATGACACCATGGCACTCCACCAATGGGTACAAAGTGAGACTCTGTCTCAAAAAAAAATAACTATTCAAATAAATAAAATCAACTTGAGTGATACTTACAATAAACTGAGCATCAAAGGGGAATACATGGAATGACACAACATTGAATAGAGTCATAATCAAAAGCATTCATTTGCATGTGAGAAGTATATTTTAAACTTAATTATAAAGAATATAATGTGGCTACATAAAAGTTGAAAATAAAATTCTTTACTGGTTAATAACTGTGTTAGCAAATAAGGTCCTATGACAAACTTCAGGCTCTTGGGACTCAATTTTGTAGTCTCTCTGGTAATTCTTGCACATTTGCTGTTTTTATATAAATCAAAAATGAATTACCTTCTGTTTTCCAAATGATATTAATAGTTATGAATCATTTAGATATTTACTATTTAGAAATATTTTCAGTTTCTTTAACTGGCTTTAATGGTGAATTAAAAAATGTTAAATGACATAATAATTTATTATAAACCGTGAAATATAATTTATTAAAATTGTAGAAGCCTTCTTAATATTTAAGCGTTTTTCCATATGTGTGTAGCCTTGGGAAGGAGCAGGTTAAAATGAAAATATTAGAGCATCATCTATAGGATTTGATTGGTAAAGTGATAAGATGAAGTAGAAAATAAGATACCTCTCTTTTTTTTTTTAGACAAATAGAAGACTTAAATTTTATAACCATCCTTCAGTGTAACTATTCATGATGGGAAATTATCCATGCATATCTCTATGCTTTTAGCAGAAAATATATGTAGCAATAAATGCAATATAGATGCTATAGCTTTTATGCAGAAGGCAAAGGACTTGAAATGGCATCTCAAGAACCAGGAGGTTATAATAATAAATAAAAGGTAATTGTTGGATAGCTATGCTGTACTTATTTTATTCCAGGATAATTCTGCCTCTGGGCTATTGTGTATAAACAAAGGTAATTGAACTTTTGCACCTTAAAGGATATTGTTCTCTTGTACTATTTGTTTAACTTCATCTCCTCAGGGTATAAACTTGACTTGAATGTTAATAGGAAACATTTTCAATATTAGTTTCCTTAAGTAGGAATAAATTGAGGATACTCCATAACAGAACAAACATTGGTATTTGTTGTGGAAAATGTTGGTTGTGATAGGGGAGGCAATACGCTTAAGAGTTTTAAGAACAAGGGCTCTAGAGTTAGGGGTCTGGGTTTGGATTTGATCTCAAGATTTGCTAGGTGGGGCTCAACTTCCTTGCTTGTGGAAGAGAATAATAATAGTACCTTTTTCTAGGCTGCAAACAATGAGGATTAATTGAGGTAACCACCTGTCTGGGCTTTTTATGTCCCCCAGAGCCTCCCTATGGGTGATGATCAACTAGATAACAACTTAAATAGAGTAATCATCTTAAAATGAAACCACACCGGTGGTAAAAACCAAAGCCTAAGAGCCCCTTCCACAACTGCTCCCTTTTGCCTCTGTGATATCCTTTCCAGTCACCTGGCAGTATCATCCACTGGGTGCAGCCACGCTGGCAACATGATTGCTATTCCTCTGACACCTGAGGCCTGCTCCTACCTGGGTGCTATTTAGGGTGATAGCTCGGGGCCTGGCACACAGCCTCCACTCCACACATGTTACCTACTCTTCTTCTTCCTTTATTTATCAAGCATATTTCCCCAATATTTGATAAGTGGTAAAATACTTCATGGCAGAAATGAGCTAATGGTTTTTCTGTAAGTTATGTCGTGGGGAATGATACGAGGACTGCTGTCACATTATCAGAGGTACTGAAAGGGCTGTGCTGGAGCAGCGCCTTGGTGATCCACACTTCTAGACCACCCCTTGAATTATTGTGCCCAGTGGGGTTTGCCAAGAGTCACACTGCAAGTGTTTTTGGGTTATGACCAAACATACTATTTTTTTTTTAATTTTTAGTAAATCATAACTGTATACATTTATGGGGTACAATGGATGATTTTATATAAAAATGTGGAATGCTTAAATCAAACTGATCAACATAACCCTCACTTCACTTATTTTTTGTGGTAAGACAATATACTCTTAGTTGCTTTGACCCTTGCATTGTGCACATTAGGTGAGATCCCACCAAACACCCTGCCCCCTCCCCGCCCCTCTGCATCCTTTCCCCGCCTCTCCTTCCTGGAGTGTGTTTGGGTTTTATCATTTGTATGAATGTGTAAGTGATTATATATTGGTTTCATAATAGTATTGAGTCCATTGGATACTTTTTCAAATGCACTCTTTAAATTGTTAAAGACAAGCCATTGAGAGAAATTCTTGGTGAATAATAATAATTGGTACATTTTAAAGTAGACTTTTTTGCTGCCCAGATGGTAATCAAATGAAATTTCAGATTTTGTTCAATGCTGTAATAGAAACTAACACAAATAATAAAATCTAATGTTTGATAACAGAAAGACATAAAGGGAAAGAGTCCAGAGGAAATTATTCAGTGTCTGGCTTCACAAATGCCATAATCTTATTAGTGTCCTTCTTTCAGTGAGAATATCTTTATATGGAAGACTTTACTTTTTTTTTGAGACTCACCTGGGATAGAGTGCTGTGGTGTCACAGCTCACAGTAACCTCCACTCTTTTTGGGTTTAAGCTATTCTCTTGCCTCAGCCTCCCAAGTACCTGGGTGCCCATCACAATGCTGGCTGTTGTTTTTTTTGTTTGTTTTTGTTGTTATGGTTGTCTTTGTTGTTTTAGCTGGTCCAGTCTGGGTTCAAACCTGCCAGCCTCGGTGTATGTGGCCGGCACCCCTACCCACTGTGCTACTGGTGCTGCCAAGACTTTACATTTTTGATACCACTGATTCATTTGGATCACATTCTGGATGTTGTACTGTATGTTGGTATATATCGTAACAAAGCTAAGCCTTTAGGTTATACATTTGTGAGTTACCAGATTGCATCGCTAGGGTCAAATAAGTTCTTTGCACAACAGCATGGCCCTCAGGATAATGCAAAGGATTTGTGAATAATATAATATGGTATAAGTTAATCTAAGATTTCACTGAAGTCCAGTATTTATTAAGACAATTTTTATTTTGGTTGCTGATCTTTGTTTCATCAAATTATGTAACTAATAATTGTATTTACTATCTACTAAAAAGTGAAGTGTCGTTATTGCTTATCTATAAGACATTGCAGAAGGTTTTCTCTCTGCATGAAGAAAGAGTGTGAAGAGAGTTAGGCACCTAAAGTCTCTGGAAAGTAGGATTTGACGAATCCTCTTCTCAAATCATACTTAGAAGGGTGGGACAAAGGTGTCTATTGATACAAGAATGAACCGTAAATACTGTCTTTGTGTTCTGATTTTTAACATGCTTTGTGCTAGCTGTAGTCCTAGGGCAATACTTTAGGATGGTCTAATTACAAACATTTGAAGTAAATTTAAATGATATTAATCTATGTATTTGGCAACTTATATTCAAGATATTTAGTAATTTGTTTTTTTAATTAAATCATACATTTTGAATGAAGATTAAGAATATATTTAATAGTTGGTACAGCTATTCTAGTAAGTTTGACAACACTAAAATGTATTTTTTTTTTTTTTTTTTACTGCTTATATACAGCCGTTCTTTGGTATCCATGAGTGTATGTTTTCAGGACCCCCTTTGATCTCAAAATGCAAGGATGTTCACGTTCCTTATAAAAGGGCATAGTGTTTGCGTATAACCTACTCACGTCCTCCTCTATGCTTTAAATCACCTCCTGATTGCCTATAATACATACTCCAGTGCCTTCAATTCATTTGTGTATATTCCACAAAGTACTCAGTGTGCAGTGCAAATTCAAGTTTTGCATTTTGCATTTTGGAATGTTGTAGAATTTTTTTTCTAAATGTTTTTAATCCACAACTGGTTGAATCTGTAGATGCAGGATTCACAGAGACGAAGGGCTGAGTATATATTGGGAATTATTTAACAGACCATTAGGACACATGTACAAGCCTGTTAATTGTCGTGTTTGTCGGATAGCTGGGAGTTGAGTCAGTCTGGGTTTCTGTGATTGAGGAAAAGGTAAGGAAATGCCCAGAAAACGCCTTAGGAAACAGTAGGTGTCACTGGGAGTAACGGGTTGGGTGCACGTCCCCTGCTTACTCTGTTCGTGTTTTTCGTCCCTCCCCAGTCTCCTCATTCACTGCCGCTTTTTCTTTGCTTTGGTTTTGTCAGCATTGTCATAGTTAAGATTTTGTCTACGCCGATACTGTTTTTCAAGAGCATTATTTTAGACTTAGTTACCTTTGTCCTTTCTTTTTTAATAAGACCTGTATTAATACCTTTTAAAATTAAAAAAATATGTTTTTAAAACGCTACGTTAAAATACTTTCTTATGTTTCAAATTTTTTCAGATTAACTATTAAGTTTTTGAACTGTCTGCTTGGTAATGAAAGTATTTTAGGGAGTAAATTTTTCATTGATTATGGCTTTACTGCATTGTATATATTTTATTATGAAGTGTTATTTTTGTTTTGTTTTAGTCTGAAATTTTGCTTTTGACTTTCTTCCTTGAGGTTATTGAGACAGTTTTTGGTCCTGATTGACTAGGTACTGCAGTTATAACGACCCCAAAGTATCAGCAGCTCACATGCACAAAGAGGCTACAGGTCCTTTCTGGGCCGGTGATTTCTCCTCCTGCCCAGGCTCTAGGAGAAGCCTTGTCTGAAAGGTTGCTCTAGTGGTGGGGGAGGGAGCACAGGCCCTGGCTCCAAGCACATCTGCTTGTAAGTGATACATGTTTCTTTCACTCATGTTTCATCTCTGCAGCAAGCAACACCTGGTATTAAGAGGAGCTCTCTGACATTCCTATGGGGAATTCCTGTATTTTGAATGAAAGTACAATCTACTCTGAAGAATGTTGGTATGGGTTGAACTCTATCTCCCCTCCAAAAGATATGTTGGAATCTTTACCTCCAGTATTTCAGAAAGTACCTGTATTTGGAAATAGAGTCTTTACAAAGGTTATCAGGTTAAAAGGAGGTCAGCAGGATGGGCCCTAATTCATTATAACTGGTATTCTCATAAAAGTAGAAATTTGGGCTCAGAGAATGTGCAGAGGAAAGATGATGTGATAACACTAGGGGAATGCCATCTACAAGGCAATAGGTTACCAGCAGCTAGGGGAGAGGCTTAGAACAGATTGCATCTCACAGTGCTCAGAGCCAGCCAAGTCTGTTGACACCTGGATCTCAGATTTCCAGCCTCTGGAACTGTGACACAATAATGTCTGTCATTTACACTACTTAGTTTGTAGTCTTCTATTATGGCATTGCCAGGAAACCAGTATAAACATGTTTAAAATTTCCAAGATATGGTTGGTCTGATTATTCTTATGTATTTCTAATTTTATTACATTTTTCTTAGAAAATTTAGCCCATAAAATCTCTACTATTCACTATCAAGTTTTCTTCAAGATTTTTTTTTATTAAGTTATTTGTACATAGATCACAAATACATTTATGCCACTATGGGATTCAATGTGTCGATTATTTGTACAAATTGGAGTGTTTACATCCTACTAATCAATATAGCCTTCACCTCATTTACCCAATTACAGGATTAAGACATTTGTGTTCTACACATGATAGATCCAACTTGTACTTATAATATGCTCCATAGGTGTGGTCCCCCTACTAACCGTCCCTTTATTGGCCCACCCCCCTCTTCCTTCCCCTCTCCCTCCCCCTTCCCTCCTTCATCCTGGGCTACAGTTGTATTTCATTTTTCATATACAAGTGCAAGTGATTGTAAATTGGTTTCACAGTAGTATCGAGTACATTGGATATTTTTTTTTCCATTCCCGAGATACTTTACCAAGAAGAATATTTTCCAGCTCCATCCATGTAAACATAAAAGAGGTTTCTTCAAGATTGTTAACAGTTTTAAAATTTGTTTCAAGCAGGAAATTCTCTACTTGAGAAATTTCAGTCAAATTCCAAGGTTATTTTTTATTCAGAAATTTAAATAACAGTCTTACATTCCTCTAATTTACTGTGCTCCAAATTTGTAAACTTTAGTTATATAAAAACTCAACGTCATTTTCCCCCAAATAACACAAAATAAATACCTTAAAGTGTACCTCTGGAAGAGTCTTTTCATTTGTTTTATTAAGTTGCAGTGATCAGAATGATTGAAAATGTACTAGATTGATGATGTCACACCTTCTATTTCCCCCAATTTCTTTTTTCTCTTCCTTTATTTTCCTTCTTTAAAAAGTGATGTGCCACAAGGCTTTCCTCCAGACAGCTCTCTGCAATGCCTGTCTGTGTGATCCCTCCATCTCTGTCAAACACCTTTTAGACGTTAGGAAAAAATTGCTCATAGCTGCTGAGATCTTCCTTTCCTTACAAATGGTGTGAAACTGCTGGAGACACTGAGTTCAGCTGGTAGAGGTGAAGAAGTGAAAGAAATGTAGGAGAGAAGGAAGACGGGAGGTAGAAGATTACATGCTGCTTTGTTCTCAGAAAAATTGTAGATGCTATTGGAAGGCATGTTGAATTTAAGTATATAGTTTGTCATCTGTCAGTAAATCATGTGCATTACTCTGAATCGTGGAAAAGTTATTTTATGACCTCATCTAGAATCAGGTAAGAGAGTGGTTTTAACTCATGTGTGTTTGTACTATGACCTTGATGCTATTTTAACGTAATGTTTTTGTACATGTAAAACTATCTAAAGTCATTAGTATAACTGATTTGTGTTGGTTTTTTTTTTTTTTTTTGAGACAGTCTCAAGCTGTCACCCTGGGTAGAGTGCTGTGGTGTCACAGCTTACAGCAACTGCAAACTCTTGAGTTTAAGTGATTCTTTTGCCTCAGCCTCCCAAGTAGCTGGGACTACAGGCGCCCGCCACAATGCCAGGCTGTTTTTTTTTTTATCTTGTTGCAGTTGTCATTGTGTTTTAGCCGGCTTGGGGCTGGGTTTGAACCCCCAACCTGGGTGTATGTGGCTGGCGCCCCACCCACTGGGCCACAGGCACTGCCTGATTTGTGTTTTCAAGATTAGCTATTAGTAAACAGCAAACAAGTCCCTGTATGAACCTGGAGCAAGTGTTTCCTGTTGGACTGTATTAGAATTCCATCTACAGTTTAATTTGTTTCCTGCTGTGTGGATATATTAGCCTGCATCTATTACCTGGCTCAATGGTCCTTTCAGACAATTTCCCTTACTCATTCTGTTTTTATTGTAAGTGATCGTCAACATACTGTAGATGTCTGCAAATCCGATTTTGATCACTTCCATAGGGCACTAACTACTATGAACTTACATTAAAAAGAAAACACACCAAAAACAAGAACTGATGGAGCATTTTAATATTAAATGGGTTAACTTTTTATTGAAGGTACTGGTTATAGAGTGTTGTATGAGACTTCACACTTGGGCATTTCTTCGTTATTGATTCTTCGTTTATCTGTTGTGCAGAAGAAAATTTCTATAGCAATTACCCCCTTGGGGCAGGACCTAGTTTTATGTTTAACATTCTTGCTTTATGTTTAATGCATTTTGTGTTGTCTCTTTTCCCAGTGATCATGAACCACCTGCTGTTTTTTTTTTCTTTTGGACATAATGTTTCTCTGAGTGTTATTATAATTTCAGCTTTAGATGTAGTCCTTTTATGCATTTAATATATTTAATCCTTACTATGGAACAGATTAATGGACCTTTGGTGTAAAACATAGGAACATTAATTTAGTTCACTCTGGTCTATTTAACTGTTTTGCAATCTTACTGGTGTATACTTTTCAGGACGTGTCTGGAAGTTAGAGAGATGATTCCAGGTGGTGGTAGTATGCCCAGTGGTTTGATGAAGAACACTCTTAGGGAAAATAAATAGTAGCTCCTCATTCCTTTTGGAGCTCAATGTTTTCTTCCTCATCTTCAGAACTGTCACACTCTGTGTCTATGTAGTACTTTGTTTTGACTGGTTTTCCTGACTCTAGTTTTATTTCTGCATTTGTATCTTTGAATATTTCATTCCTCCCTTTTCCCCTTGACACTTTTATTATTGCAACACTCTCGCTCTACTGATCAAATCCCAAGTAACCGAACACATTAAGATTTCAGATCGTGATATTCATCTGTCCTTCTCCAATTTTAGATTCTACAGTGCCTTGCATTTTCACACAGCTTAAAATGCCATCTAATATTCATAGCTTTAAATGTCCTCTACAATCTCTATTATATCTGTTCAAAATTAGTTCTTAGTCATTTCACTCACTTTCCTCCTATAGCAGGTCCTGTTTCCAGAATTCTGTGTTCCTTCAATATTGCTACGTTCCTGAGAACTAGAGTTTTGTCTTACATTTGTAACCCTGTGTGTATTCCCTCCCTCATCACAGTGTCCTATGCTTGGTAGATGTTCATTTAATGCAATATTTGTTCTTTGTTTTTGTGTCAGTCAGGGTCATCTTTAGCTGAGTAGGAGAATGATGGATCTTTTATTTTGCATTCTCTTTACTTTGAGGGCATTGTTTCTGGAGTCACATTACTGGATTTAGCTTTAACTCTTAGGTTTTGTGATCTTAGAAAATTTGCCTGATGTTTCTGCACCTCAGTTCCCTCATCTGTGAAATGAATGTAACAGCTTTACCAACCTTAGAAGTGTTGAAGTAAGGACAAATAAGTTGACTTCATCTACAGCACTTTAACAGACTGACACGTAGTGAGTACTCAGTTATCAATGAGATTTTTTAGGAACACATTTTGTAGATGATGTTACAGAGAACATTTGCAGCTTGAAAAATTATGCAAAGAGAAAAATCTTAGTTGGGGAACTCAGCATTTTACTCTTAATCATTGTCAATACACATTTTTACAATAAGGCTGTTTATTGGTACATAACTATTTTTTGTATTATGGAATCAAAGTGGTATCTGAAAGTATTGCTGAGAGTGGCTGATGATAGTTTTTTTAAATTTTAGTTTTTTAAATTCTAATGCAGCAGAATTTAAACAGTTCTATGAACTTTGACTTTGTGCCTTGGTGATTGATCCCATCAACATGAAGAGTTGGGAAAATGAAGGATATTATTTCACTGTTGGATTTAACTGAGTGAACCTATGTTTGGTATTTTTTTTAGGATCTAAGATTCTGCAGGGTGCTAAAAATACAGCAAATACTGAGATGTAGGCCCTTCCCCCATGACTCAACATTTTTTAATAATAATAACAATAGAGAGGGCTCAGGCAATACAAGTATAGTTCAGACAGGAGAATGATTTATTAAGTGAGAGGAGAAACATAACCATAATTGTAGAATGTTTCCTATTAGGGATATGGTGCAAGGTTGCTTTTATAAAAAACAATTTATTGACAATTTTGTTGGTATATTTCTTCTTACTTGCCTATATTTTATATTAAGCAAAAATACATTTTCTGGCTGCTGTAAAATTGTTGTACCAAATCTTAGCTATGACACAGTCATATGCCTTACTGTAAACTTCAATTTTATCTTCTTTGCTGGTGATATTTAGAGTTTGGCATCCATCAATGTAGCTTCAAAACAGAATGCTACTAGCAAAGAGAAGGAGCTTAAACAGGCAGTTCAAAATTTTATTTATACTCCAAGAATAGTAAGGAACCTGTTTATGACAGCTATTTCTCTCCTTTCAGGCTCAGATGCTTCATCTTTTAGCAGTGTTAGTTGGGTAAGATACCATGGAGAAATAGTTTTGTTTTTTCCGAGAGCACTCTAAGCTATCAATTTTTATAGACTCTGCATAATTCCTGACAAGAATGTAGTCTGAAGCGAGCTGTTATGATTAATTACTGCTCGTTAACTGGATCGTCACGCTGCATGAAAGAATATTGCAGGTATTTTTTTTTTATCATTCTAAAAACAGTGTTGCTTATGTTAAATTTGAAATGCATTTGGGGAAGGTGGAAGTTGAGATGCCTAGAGTGGGCTGGGGAGACATGAGGCATTTGAAAATTTTGCTTATGTGGTGTGCTGATGCCCCTGCAATTGTTCTGTAAAAATAAAGACTGCTAAACAGAAGAATTTATATAATGCCATTTTTGATGGAGATATTTTGTACTATCTATTTACTTATTGGCAAGGGAGCTTGGCCATTGTTTACATTTATTACGCCATCATTCATAGAAAATTCTGAAAGAATGCTGTATCAAAAGTCTTCAAGTTATTGAATGCAAATTGATTTCTCGTCTTTGTAAGATATCAACTAAACTATTAACTAGCTGTATCAATATCTATGTGAAGAAAAACTATAATAGGGACATGTAGTTTTTCCACTCTTTTACTTATATAGGGGTAGGAGATAATAGATTTGTACACATGATTATACAAGTGATTCTCCCTTAACGGTTGAGCTGAAATCTGTCAACTTCTTAATTTCTGTCCATACCTACCATTGAGAGTCTGATTATATGATTACAATCATATAAACAATGAAAATAACATATGAAAAGAAAATGTTCTGGTTTCTGCCTTAGCAGACAAAATTTTTCTGCAAATAATCATTATAGAATGGCCATTTATAGCAGTTCTAATCTTTTGTAGATGCTAAAAAACAAGAAGGAATGGTTGCTTAGCATTGTTGGGTTAGTAGGGCCAATTTTCAGAGGCTACCATAACTACAGTTGATGAAAACATTTTTTTTTTAAATAAGAAAGTTTTTAGTAACAGTAGTAAGATTTAAAGACAGAATAAAGTATAATTGACAAGGTTTTTTTCTTAAACACTAAACTATTTACTGCGGGAACACTGCTACTAAAGTATGGAGCATGAAGGGCTGTGGGGATAATACACTGATCCTCTGTTTAACGTCTTCAATTTATGACACATAAACACCAGGAACCAAGGAAATAAGATGTGGAGCAATAGGATTTTAAATAGAAAGAGTGTTTCTGTACCTTAAAAATACTCTGAGTTCAGTTACTTTATTTTTTCCCTCCCGAGGAGTTGATCTTGGTAGGTATATTCTTTTCCCTAAGTATATGAGATGTAAAATGCATTCCAGATGTTGCCTTGTTTTGTATTCTGTCTCTTTCTTGTACTTTTTCTGAATACTTTGTTCATCGATAGCCAAACTTTGGTCATGTTTTGGACCCATCTTCCATGGGATATATCCTTATATAAACAGGAACATAAAGTGAAAGGAAAAAGCATTCAGTGGGTGATGTTAATGCTACTGTTGTGTATTCCTCTATAAGACATTCAATTCGGATAACAGTGATGTCTTGGGGCTAAATTTTCTTGACTTTTTTATGTGGGAATAGTTGTGTAAAAATATGACAGTTAAAAAGCATATCGTTTATTAGGCAGTGATAACTGACAGTGATAACCACAGAACCTAGACGCACACAACTGCAAGCATTTGTTTCTTGCTCACGCGTCTGCACGTCAGTTCAGGTTTGGCTGATCTAATATTGCTTCTTCTGGGCTTGCTTCCGAAGGCTGGGTCTAAACAGGTGTGCTCCAGGCTCTGGCCTGTGGGGATGTGAGTAGATATGTTCCAAGTGTGTCCATGTGGGGCCCAGATGAAAGGAAGGCCGTACGCAGGAGAAAGTTCTTCTTATGGGTGTTGGCAGGAGTGGAAGAGAGCAAGCGGAAATGTATAGTGCCTCTTACATCTGGGGCTCTCTGCTGTACACGATTGATTCTATTTTCTATCATTCAAAGCATATCAATGGAAAGGAGAGTATACTTCTCTCATGCTGTTGGAGAATTTGGGGAGTGATCTAAATTATGGCCTGTGAAGTGTGATAAAGGAAGTAGCATAAAATCAAACCTTGTAAGAGGCTGGAAATAAACAAATCTGTTGATATTAACAATTACTATCACATACCAAACACTAATCTGGATCACACCCGGTCCTGAAAGCTTGCCATATGGCTTTTCAGCATGGCACTACTGCCATCAGGGCCAGCTAACTATTTGTTGTGTGGGGCTGTACTGTGTATGGCGGGATGCTTAGTGGCACCCTGGCATCTACCCAGTACCACCTTTCTCCTTCCCAGCCATGACAGCTAAAATTTATCTCTAGACACTGTATGTCTCACTCCCAGTTCAAAACCCCAGTTGATTTATCTTGTGCTGGTGATATTTAAATTAGGGGATCACTTTATTTTAAAGGTGGAGAAATTGAAGCCCAGAAATATCCTTTCTGTACCCAGGGTTACACTGAGATAAATAGCAGATTCTAGATTAAATTCTAGATCTCTTAATTCCAAAATATATAGATGTAACCATTTGATAAGGGATATTAAGAAGGTGCCTTTGAATTGGGTTTTCCTTAGTAGTGGGTCAGTAAAAAATTACAATATGCAACCAGTATGGTCTGTGACAGGAAAATCTGAGAGATTGGTGAGAACAGAGGCAGATTATTCTGTTCACAACAGTTGTGACAGAACAGTTGCAGGAATAGATGAACTACTCAGAGACAATGATAATTAACCGCAGGAGGACAGGAGAAGCCTCACTAAGTAGAGGAAGCAATTTATGTACAGGCTTACAGATGAGGAACTGTAAGAAGATAGAAATGGTTGAAGCAAACACGTGGTTGAAAATGAGGAAAATGGCTGGGTCTGAAGGCACAGGGAAAGGCCGCAGGGCCTCACACCACGCTACGGGTCTGAATTTCAATCCGGAAAGTAGTGTTAGACTCACACACAGGAATTTTAAATAGAGAAATTAGAGAATTCTATTTAACCTTTATGACACCACTGTGGAGGGTGGATTAGAGGGGTGTTATACATGGCAGGAAGTGTGCTGAGGAAGGAAGACAGCTTTGTAGGAGGATCTATATGTGAATATTAGGAATATTTATCTTTGGGTGAAGATTATGGTTTTAATTTTCTTTTTATTATATTTATTTTGAAATTTTCTTCAGTGAAAATACATATTGCTTTGTAATAAGTAATGCATTTCATAAAAGTAGGACCTAGTAGCAATTCAGGCAAGAAGTGATAAGGGCCCAGGGTGCAGTGGCAGGAGTGATGAGACGGAGGGGCTTATCTGGGAGTGCCTGGGTGGGGGTAAAATGGTTAGGGCTTGGAGAAATGTTTTGGGAGCACTGCTGAGGGAAATAGGAGAGTATAAGAGGCCTCTTGGGTTTCTGGTTTTAGCAACTCAGAAGAAGATGGGAAGAGACTCAGGGACAGGATATATTCTGTTTTGACTATGATAAGAATGAGTGCTACTGGGCATCCATATTAAGGGGGGATCAGTGTCTATCAGAAAAGGAGTCCAGTATTCAGGGAGAGTTGGGTGGACATACAGATTTTAAAATACCAGAAAGAGATAGAGTCTTTTAGGTGAAACTGTGCAAGAAGAATGTACGTGTTGGGGACAGACAAGGACTGCAGGTGGATTCTTGGTGGTGAAAGTGCAGCATACCGGGGGCCTGCAGGGTGTCTAAGGAAGGTGGGAGGGAGCCAGGGCAACAGGGGTGCTCAGGGGAAGGGAGAAGGAAACTTTGCCCAGTGACTAGGAGGGGCCAAACCGATGCTGGCCCTGTCTGTGTATTTAGCATTTAGATCTTTAGTAATTTGCAGAAGCCAGAGGTAGAAGTTATATAGCAGTGGGTTGTAGTAACAAAACAGATTCCATGAGAGAAGACTGTTCTTTAAAATGTGCTCTTTGAAAAGAAAGTGGGAAAATAGATGGTCATTTGATGCATAAGAAGACATTCCACATTATTTATGTTTCATTCATATAGAGAATTTTCCTGAGGATTTGGAGAAAAAAATACAGATTCATATTTAGATGATATAATTCACTGCTAAGGGGACTTTCAATATGCAAATTACTTCTTAAGATTCTTTTTAATTTTGCTGTACTATTAAATTTATTTATACTTTAAAGTGTTATTGAAACTTGAAAAAAAGTTAATCTTTATACCAGATGCTTAAATAGATTTACTGTTTTCATTAAAGAGGAGAATTGATCTATTGAAATGGGAAGAAAGGTGTACTTTTGAAGGGTTTCCCTTTCAATTGGCATGTTAATTTATATCTCCAAAATTTTTTAATATGTTTTTGAAATGTACAGGTCCCTTCCTATTTGATTTTACTTCTTTGCTTTTCTTTGAGTCATTTTTATCTTTCTCATCTTTAAAAACTTTTCTTCAATGCTACAAAAATATAAGGAGAAAGAAATGCAACCATTGTTATTTAAAATGCAAATTAGATGTTTTTTATATTGCTAAGTTCTTTTGTATTTTTATTATAATTGTACTATTAAATTTTAATTTTTGATATGTATTATGTTTTGATTATTTTCTATATTTTATTTTGACTTTTCTTGAGATTTATTATTGTAAATGCTTGAGTTTTGAATACTCACACAAATATAATTTGGTTAAACTGTTTCCCTTCTACTTGCTTCTGTTTCTTTTCCTAATATAATTAATGCATATGTGAGAGAAACATAGTAACATAATAGAAATCCGCTGTGGATCTGGAAAGCTGGCTTCAGATCCTTAGGTTTTCTTACTTGCACTATGACTTTGTCAAATTATTTATCCTTCATTTGAATTAACAGATTTTATTTGAAACGAAATCCTTGGGACTTTAGCACTATCCGTCATTTACACTCAAAACTTAATTTTATCAATCAGGAGAACATCTATTCTAAATCTTCATTAAAGGAGCAAAAGTTTTTAAATGGGAGAAGAGGTACATGGTTGTGGATCATAAAATAATATAATATATGTGAATAGAGTCCTACTTGTACCCTGCATGTGTTTCTGAGGAATGGGTACATTTAGTGTTCTTGGCAGTAGTTATGAAGGTACTTGAATTTCTGTAAGTAAGAGTAAGGGTAAATGGGATCTGGTAACAGATAATAGAAAAAGAGGATGAGCGGTTATTAAAGCTTAGAAATTGCCCAATACTATAGCCTACCTAAAGTTTTTTGTATGGATAGCTACATACATACATTTGAGCCATGTAATTGAAATATAAATGCATTTTTGGCTTTGTAGCAGGAAATTAATAGGTTCCCAGTACAAGTTCTAGGGAATAATAAGAGCTACATATAGCAGAGTTATGGATTCCAATAGAGTCTCATTCTCTGTATTAAGCATACTAATTAGTGATAAATCTGTATTTATACAATAGTAGAATGATGTAGAATAGGCATCATATGATGAGGGAAAATAGAAAAGAATTTCTGTTTTTCTGCGGCACTTACATTTTTCAGTAGAAGGTAAACTTTAAAGATAAAAACCTAAAATTATTTTTTATAAAAAAGAAATACATCCTTGTACTATATAAATTTTCAGAATTAGAGATGAGTGCATTTTTTTTTATGTTTTACCCATGATTTTATATGAACAAAGCAGCCCTGCTACATTATGCTAAGAGACTGATGCCTCTGTGTATCTATCAGAGCTAAAGATGCTCTAAACAGAGAGAATAGTTAGACGCTTCCTTATTACAAAGGAGGCTTTCTTTAGTTCAGTTTGGCAGACTTTATACATTTGATTTGTTTCAGGCTATGAAATGTATGTTGTACAAAATATAAATATATCTTCATTTACCAAACCACACAAATAGTTCCATTATGGACAGGAAATTGCTTTTAAAATATATTACTGCTTTTGCCATATAGAGGGACAAATAGAACACTGATCAATTACTTTTTGAAATTTCCCCTGTTGTGGGTTGATTCAACATTAACGCATTCAATACACATACACCTGTCTCTCTGGAAAGAGTAATGAGTGGTCAGAGGTAGTTGCTCCACTATTACTTGAAGGAACAGGAAAGTCATTTTCTATAATCCATTGCCAAATCCAGCATGACTATCCATTACTCACTACTAAAAGGCTCTTTTGTAAAATTTCTAAATAATTCACTGGAAGCTTAGTGAATATTGCAGATAAACTTACATCAAGACAAACTAGGGAGAATTTCTATAGGTTTTTTTCTTGAAAAGATAAGCTGAGGATAGGAAACAGAGTATTTCAGAATTGAAGAATAATTTGTACACACCTTATTTCTAAAGGGTCCGAGTGCTTGATAGTTGTGCCTGTGCAAAGCTGTAGTAGTATAAAGAAGGGCCACTTAGGTTGCACTCTTATTCTTTCTAGCTTTTAGGGTGTTCAGGCAACCTTATTCTTCCTTGTTAGACAGGACTGGTTTCTCTGACCAACATTATCATTCTCTTTTCTGTTTGTTCCTTGGTAAGAATCCTCAAATGGCCAGGTCTCAGTTGAAGCAATGTGATCTTTTTATGTTCTGTTTTAGAATTATTCTTCTGTTTTTCTTTTTTTTTAATATTAATTTTCAGTTTTTCAAATTAATATGAGGGTACAGTTTTTAGGTTACATTGTTCTCACTTCCAGGTTCTTCCAGGAACTTCTACAAAGTTCCATTTGTAGAAAAGCCCCTCACCCAGGGGGCGTGTTATACACCCTCACAGTGTGCACATTTGGTGAGATCCCACCTCATGCCCTCCCTCTTTCTGCCAAATGTGCTCCACCCTCCACTTCTCTCTACTCCCAAACTGGACTATATTAGTGTTTTGTTGTTCTTATGAGCATGCAGTTGTTTATATATTGATTTCATATTAGCATGGAGTGCATTGAGTATTTACTTTTCCATTTTTGAGATGCTTTAGTAAGAAGAATGTATTTCAACTCTGTCCAGGTACATATAAAAATGTACAGTCTCCATCTTTTTTAATGGCTGAATAATATTCCTTAATATACATACACCACAGTTTGTTGATCCATTGATGGGTTGATGGGCACTTAGGTTGCTTCTACAACTTGGCAATTTTGAATTGAGCCATACTAAACATTTTAGTGCAAATGTCTTTGTGGTGAAATGATTTTCGTTCTTCTGGGTAGATACCTATTCTTTTTTTCCTAAACCTCCCAGGCTGGCCAGGTGCAGTGACTCATGGCTGTAATCCTAGCACTCTGGGAGGCTAAGGAGGGTGGAGAGTGGATTGCCTGAGTTGAAGAACCCAGTACCAATCTAAGTGTGAGACCTTGTCTTTACTAAAATTAGAAAAACTAGCAGGGCATTGTGTTGGGCACTTATGGTCTCAGCTCCTTGGGAGGCTGAGACAAGAAGATCTCTTGAGTCCAATAGTTTAAGGTTGCTGTGAACTATGATGACGCCATGGCACAGTACCCAGGGTGACAGGGAGATTCTGTCGCTAAACAAATAAAAAAAACTCTGGGTCAATCAAACCCTAGGTTGCAGGGTTGTTTTTACCCAGGCAGATGGGACTTGGTGTAGAATAGTGCATATTATCCGTATTCTAGGAGGTGATCCACCCTCCTTACCCTCCCAGGGGCATGGCCACCATGGCTTCTTTGTTTACAAGCTCATTAAACAAATGTCTAACTGTTTTTGCAATAAAAGAATATCTCAAAATGAATATTTTTCCACAGAGAATGTGTTCTGGTGAGCATTTATGTGGTTCAGAAGACATAATTATTTTAAATCTGTGGCTCCCAAATCTCTATGAAATATTTCTGATCTTGGTCGTATTCTTTCCAAGAAGCCGACATAGGTAAAAAAGGAGCCATAACGGTAGCTTATATGTGTACAAATACTGAGTTCAACCCATTGTTCTTTCCAGGCAAAGTGAGAGATCTTAAGTGACTCCTTAAATTTTTGCACATAGTAAATATTTGCCATCTCTATTGTTCTTGGATCTCATCCCTGAGAGGCACTATTATCTTAAATTATTAATAGAACAGTCTTATCTTGTATCACATATTACACAACTGTTAGGGAACTCTTTCGCTAGTATAGATTTGTGTTGAGCAAGGCTCAAAGGTGAAGCTGGAGTTGTGTTACTGGTGATAGGAACAACCTCTTGTAACTTAAGTCTTTAAAGGCTCTCTTAGTCCAAATTGCAGAAATCACTTCTATTTAATTATGGAAAGCTGCTAGGTAATCTTCACGTCACAGCTACATTGATCTAATAGTACCTAGTTTATGGTGGCAGTCTATGTTGAATGGTCAACTGATGTCCCATCCAGAATTGGAGCCAAGTAGCAAACCAAAAGTTGATACCTTCTGAAGGGCACATGGCCTTAATTCTAAACCCTAAGTGCTTCTTCTAAACTCTTCTATTGGAGGATGACATAAACTTTGTATGTCATCCAAGATTAAGTGGCAGAACCATTTGGTCTGGAGGCTACATTTGCTAGAGACCCTCCTTTGGTTTTGCATCTGACTCAAATTTAATGGCCCTTTGAAGGACAGACTAGAAAGGGTGGAACAGAATATCCCACATCCAAGAGCTCCTCTGTCACATTGACTCTTTGGTAAGAATTACTCATTTTGGGATATTCTGTAGTTCAAATGTTTTTGACATCTTCACAACTCCTGTAGAAACTTAATTTTAAATGCAGCAGTGCTAGGAGTGGTGCCCTCATGGCACAAATTTAGCTCATGGAGATGGAATGCTGTAAAAAGGGCTTGCAGGAGTGGGTTCCCCCTCTCTTTCCTGCCGTGTGAGGAACTGTGTTCCCCTCTGGGAAATGCCGTAATCAAGGTGCCATATTGGAAGTGCAGACGGGGCCCTGACCAGACACCAACTTGCCGGTTCCCAGATCATGGACTCCCCAGCACCCAGAAGTGTGAGAAAAACATTTCTATTCTTCATAAATCACCAGATTCAGGCATTCTGTTATAACAGCATAAGATGGATGAAAATGGAGGAGAGATCCTGACCTGTCAGCTGTGCTTCTCACAGTGCAGTCCAGAAACCAGCAACTATTGCTGGGGACCGTGCTAGAAATAAAAATAACAGACTCAATTCCAGATTTGCTAAATCAGAATCTGCACTTCAGTACTATCCTCAGGGGATCTACATGCACATTACAGTAGGAGAAACACGGCCTTAGGGGATTTGACCTCAGGAATGTCATGGCAGTGGGAGCCTTCTTGTTTCCTAGGGATTAATCTCCACTCTCTGCCTTGCTGCTTCTTGCTCTGTAGGTCTTACCAGCATGGTGTGTTTAATGCAGTGGGTCTGCCTGGTGCTCTGGGGAGGTCTGAGAAGCTCTGCTCTCCTTCAGGGTGATGACAAGTGCTCTTTGTGATTATCCTTCATGAGCATGGAGACTTTTTTTTTTTTTTTTTGGCCATATCCATTATTGAAAGCTGTATGTGTTGCTTCACTTAGAAAATCACATTCTATCTTTGAATTGAAATCGCCCTTGGATTATTTATTATAATCATTGTTGTAATTTTTATTTAGACCTGTTAGTATTTTACCTTAGCTTAAGTTGCTGAATTAGGGCACGGTTTCCAAGGTCCAATTGGACTCAGTTTTGACATAGATATCTTATGTATTATAATCCCTAAGTTTTAGTTATTTCAGTTAAAAGTTTTTTTGTGGTAAGACTTTAAGAGTCATCATAGTATAGTCTGCTGAAACTAAACTAGGTCATTTTTCAATTTCTGGTCTTTTCTGCTTTGTTTCTATGACTTGGAAGTTAGGTTAGAAGCTCTTCTCAAGCTAGTGCCATAAGGATGTTAGTGCTGGAATTGTTTTATTTTACCACCATTAATCAAGATCCTAAGGGATATTTAGTGATTTTATTTCTGGAGAGCTCTTAATAAATCATCATCTCCAGGAATCTCTGCACATCATACTATTTTATGGACCCTGATAACTATTCTACCCCTACTGCTTATTCTGATCCTCATCCTCATTTTGTTTTTGGTAATTATATGCTTACCCCTGAGCTTGGCCATCTGGAGCACCTATGATTTCACCTGGAATTGGGGTTCACAACACTTCTGACCTGAAGGTCATAGGTAGTCAAGAAGCATTAAAAATTTGGGTATGTCTTTTAATGTTATCCTTTTAATTTCAAGAAGTAGTAGAAAACATTTCAGGCTAATATTAAATAATACACAGTAAGTCCTCACTTCATGTTGTTTATGGGTTCCTGAAAATGCACCTTTACGTGAAATGATGTGTAATGAAACCAGTTTTTTTCCTCATTAATGCTATAATGAAATGGCTTGGGGAGAAGTCCTGTTATTGAATGGGCTTCTTCCCCCTCCATTTGGCATTCACACTGTGATATCTCATTTGCTTCTTAGGTTATAGTCATTTTCAGTGTATTGAAGAGAGCATTTTTGACATCGTGAGAAATGGTACAGTAAGGAAAATAGAACACTGCAATTAAGAATAAAGCCGTGGGTCTCGATGGCGTTTCTTACACTAACGCAGCTGGTATGTAAGAATTCTCCAACTTTCTTGCCTCAATTCCTTTTTCCAAAAACATAAAATATTCTGTCTACCTGATAGAATTTTTTCTTTGATTACTTAAATAGAAAAACAAATTTTGCTTTATAGATGCCACAAAACCTTTATTGTTCATACAGGTCTGAGCCAAGCTCTCTCCTGATTACTTAAACGGAACGTGAAATGCTGTACAAGGAGCTTTCTGCTTGACGTGTCAATTCTGAGAAAGCTCAACCAAATTTGGTAAAAATCAAAGAAACAAACTTACTTTGAAGACAATTACACTATGTGTATACATATTTGCATTTATATTTGTATACCGATTTATATATTTCTGTTTTGAATTAATATATTCAAGTATGCATACCTATTACATATTTCTGTTTTGACTTTAGGGAAGAGCTGGAGGACCTATGGTAAAGAATAGGCATTTCCCCTATACTTTCACTTACTTTATTGGGAAATTAAAGAATTTTAGTTTTAAAATTGTGGAGATGTCTTTAGTCATAAACTCCCATCCTTTCTAAAGAAAAGAGCTCTAGAAGTAGAAAACAGACTGCCCTAATTAGGAAACCAGAGGTAGAATAAGCAAATGGGGAATACTTTACCTTATCCTAGATAGATATTTTGTTGATACAATGACATAATTTGTAGTTTCTTTTCAGAGGTTTCTGCACAGTATATTGAACATTGCGATATTGTGTGTTCTCTTCTCAAAAGTGTGGTCTCCATGACCTGAGAACTTGTTAGAAAAGCAGAATCTCAGATCCTGCCCCAGGCCCACTGACTCAGAATTCTCACCTGGACAAAATCAAATGTTTTTGATTATTTTTTACAAATAATTTGGTACATTTGTTTCTACACCATAGCAGACTCTTCCCTCTTTTTTAAAAAATACACGTATTTTTTTTTCAACTTTCCCCCTCAAGAACAAAAGAGATTAAAAACAAATGAATAATAACAGTAACAACAAATCACTCTGGTTTTTTAAATTTTCTTCTTCCAATTAATGTCTGTCAACCTTAAATAATGAGATTCAGAAATGTGATGTATAGAGGTTTTTTAAACACAAAGTTTGAGGATGGCTACCCGGGAAAGCACTGACTCCAGATGAATAGGGTCAGGATTCCCAAAGTGCAGAAGTTAAAAGTTCCAATTATATAGGCAGAGACGGAGAAGTTCCAGCAGGATTAGGACAGTTTCCATACAAGACCAGGTATATAAGCCACAGGCATTTGATTGGTTACACATTGCCACATTCCAAGGAAGATTGCATTATTATTCTCTGAGGAGGGGGAGTGATCTGAAAGGGTCTTATCTCTGGAAGCAGTTGGTCTTAATTATTTATAGAAAACAGAGAGAAAAGGGCGAAAGTTGAAGCAGCTTGCTATGTGACCTGGGTTGCATAGCCACATTTCTCTCAAGGCTCGGTAATTTAAAGTTGCAAGAGCTTTAAATTTGAGTTATTTTAAGTTTGAATTATTTAATTTCACAGATCCTATAATGTGCCGTGTCCTGTCTGTATTTACTGAGCTGGGTAACCAGCATTCTAGCACGAGTGTTTCCTCTTTTCTCTTCTTGTTAGACTCGCCACGGGCTCATTCCAATTCGCATCCATACCCTGCACCTCCGTGATGAATTGGTCTTTACCAGTGAAACTTTTTTTTTTTTATCTAAGTGCTGCAATTTACAACTTTCCTTTCTCTTCAAGCCAAAAGGCCTCTTAAATAGACATTGGTTTCCTTTTCCCCTTCACTGAACTTTTTAAATATATTTGAATAAAACTCAATTGCAGCAAAATAGTTTTTAACTGTGTTATAGCACAGTGGGATCTTCTTAGGTTTTTTTTTTTTTAACCAAGACCCTCCAATATTACCATATAGTCAGCTGTAAGATTAGTTACTTGTAAGACTAACTTCGATGTCAGCTTGCTAGGCTTAGGGAAGTGAAAAAGCTAAGACCTGATTAGAATAATAGCTAAGTCATGATCTTAGTATCTTTGGAACCCAGACAATGGAAAACCAGGACAAACCCTCTCCATTGCTATCTTTGTGAAAAGTGAAAACCAGCAAGCACATGCTGCCTCCCCACCTCACAAGATAGCCGCTGAGCGGAAGAAATGACAATGTTTATTACTTAGTTATGAGCACAACAAAGAAAGTAAGCAAACTGGAATATGGCAACAATTCTTGGACTCAGAATTGATTTTGAAGAAGTAAAGCAAAGATGAGTCTATTCAATGCCATGAACAGAGAACAGGTGAGAGTTGGGTTGAATTGAAGAATGGCTTAGAGATTCTCTTATTTGCTGCCTAGAGATTCTCCGTGTTAGTGCTATATTCCTAAAGTACAAAATGTGTCACTGTTGTGGGAGCTGGGGAACTCAAGCTTCCTTCCATAGGTGTATATGAGAAAAAACATTATCCCAATTGAACTTTATTTCAGGCTTTATGTTACAGGATTGATGAAGGAAATCTTCCTTTCCACCCTCTGAAGATTTGTTGAAAATGAACTGACAGATGGCAGATCGATAGGAGAAAAAAGCATACAAGATTTATTTAACATGCATGGAGGAAAATCACAGAAGTTTGGTTGCCCAATAACCCAATGAGGACCCGATGCTTATAAACCCTTCTTCATAGGGAAGAGAGAAATGGGGAATGTGGACAGTTTCTTTGAGGAATGATTTGAGTAAATGATTATTAGAGAAAATGAATAGACCCTGGAGACAGAACTTAACTTGTAAATGATTATCTTTGGAATTTGAGTGAATCTGAGAGATAAATGTTACCTTGTAAAAAAGTCTGTCCAGGTGTGGTTGTCTCTCAGTCTTCTTTTCTGTGACAGGCGATGAGGTATCAGGGAGGGGACTGGAGGTAAGTGTACTCTTTGGAGGGTCCAGTCTTCAGGTAGAAAAAGAAGTATTGGAATCAAGCCTATTTCAGCATTTGCTGATTCTTAAAAAGCCTTTGCAAAATGAATTAATGAGCATACCTTGATGCCATCTTTTGGAGTAAAATTCCCTGGGATCCTTCAGTATCTTTATTTAGCACCTCGTAAGTGTTTTATGAACCAACTTATTTCATAAGTAAGAGGTTTGACTATATAATCGGGAAACCCGATACCTCTACTTTGCCTTTGTGCATCAGATGTTTATATCAGGTAAAGCTTGTCTTTAGGATTCCTTCAGGCCCCACTGACCATTCTTGTTTTTACCCTTATTGAATCCATACATTGATTTTATTTTACCAAATAACATTATCACGAAGTATTTGCTAAGTAATGACCTTGCATGTACCTTCGTGCTGGATTTCTAAAGAATAATTACAATGTGGCTAAGGAGATAGGTCTATCAAAAATGAACAACACACCATACATGGAGGAAATGAATCACACACATTTAAATTAACTGTAAATTTTTGAAGTGGAAGAAGGGAGAGAAAGAGAAGTACATATATCAAATATAATTAATACACTAGTGGGAAGAATATGGCACAGAGGGTATATACAATGGGATAAACAGACCTTCATATTTTTCATATTTTTATTATGAAGTTTTCATATTTTTATTATGGTGTATATAATCATGATGATTTTCTCAGTATGAAGTATTTTCCAGGCTGAGTTTGATACAAACCTGATATTCTGTCTTTTATGGGTGATAGTTGTTTGAAAGTGTTACATAGATTGTACTATGCTCGATTTCCACTTTATACACTGATACTCTGGTAAGGTTCTTCTTCATAGTGCCAAAAAGTATCATTTGCTCTGACAGATGAGAAAAGTGAAGTGGCTCCCCAAGGGAAGCTGAAGCAACTTGAATTGGGCTTTAAAAGAAAGATAGCAATAAGTTTTATTTATATTTTTTTAAATTTAATTTTTTACTAAAGCATAACTGTATACAATTTATGAGGTACAATGTGATGTGATGATATAATGTGGAATGCTTAAATCAGACTGATTAATGAAACCATCACCTTATTGTTTGTGGTAGGACATTTCTAATTTATTCTTAGTTATTTTGAAGTATACTGTTGGCATCGTGCACAAGAGGCAAGATCCCACCAAAGGCCCTCCCCTCTTTTTCCTCCCCTGCTTGCTAGACTTGTTTTATCATTAGTATGAATGTGTAAGTGCTTATATACTGGTTTCATAATAGTATTGAGAGATACTTTACTAAGAAGGATTTGTTCCAACTCCATCCATGTAAACATAAAAATGTAACGTCTCCAGCTTTTTTAGTGGCTGAATAGTTTTCCATGGTAGACATATACCACAGCTTGTTAATCCATTTGTGGGTTGCTGGGCCTTTGGGCTGCCTCCTTGACTTGGCAATTAGGAATTGAGCTATAGCAAACATTCTGGTGCAGATGTCTTTGTGGTAAAATTATTTTGGTTCTTCTGGGTACATACCTCATACTGGAATTATGGGATCAAATGGAAGGTCAACTTTTAATTCCTTAAGGATTCTCCATACTTTATATAAAGGTTGTATTAATTTAGCAATAAGTGTTAAAGAATAAAGTCTGATGTGTGTTGAATGAATAAGTGAGGTAATTCACATGGTTAGGTTAGGCTCCACCAAATTCTTTTTGCTTTTAAAATGGTTTTGCTCTAAATAATAAGTGTTCATAAAAATGATTTCACTTATTTTACTGGGCACTTGCTTTGTTAATTCAAAATGAGAAAATTTTAAAATTGTTTTAGTTCCCATCATATATAGCATGTTATAATGCAAGGGAGCCAAATTATCAACCCTCTTCCCTCTAATAAGACAAATGTTTGTGGTAGGGGGAACATTTCAGCAGAACCTAATTGCTCAGGGAAAACGGAAATGTATTTGTAGATATCAAATACTTGCAATTACTGCTACCAATTTGTCTCTCAGTAGGGAAATAGGAAAATTAAGAGCATGGGTGGGAAGAGGACTTATTTTTTCTTGTTTGCTCTTAAGCAGCTTAGGAAATTTATACCATATACATATATTGAATTATCAAAAACAAAGAAGGTGAGGGGATGTGGTGAATCACGTATGCTACAGATGGTGTAGTTATTTTTATATACCTACGTGCTCTGGGTGTTTAGTTAAATGCCAAATAAATAATACAGTGATAACTTGGTAAGGGATAATTTTTATGATAAAGGATAGTATGTGTGAACCAGAATATTTGTTTTTGTGCAAGTTTGGATAATTGGAAGGGGGACATGTTAGGGTCAAGGAGTTTAAGGAATAAGATGGTGCACTAGGATGATGGATGGAAATAGAATAAAATGGGTGAATTGGAGAGAGACGTGTCATCAGGTATTTTGGTGGGGAAGAGAGGAAATTTCTAGCTTTGAGGCTTGGACATGAAGAAAAATGAAAAGTGCTACTGGGAAATGAGAAATTTTAGAATTAGTTTTAAGGAAAAGGTAATGATTTTGTATTTTTGAGTTGAATAGGCAGATGGTGAACTAGGATATTTAAGAAGTATCCCCTCAGGGCTTTGTTTGTTGTTTTGCTTTTTGTTTAATTTCCAATCCTATCAGGATGTTTTGGGCCTTAGATTTAATTATTTAGCTTGGGTAAGTGTTAGTTAAGCAATATGGCAAACTAATTATAAATAAATGTTCATTGACTGTTGGTGTTATTACCCAATTTGCATTTTAAATCAGAGCTTCAATTCCTTAGCACAATAGGAGTAAGTATACTTGTTTAAAGAAAAGATGGATACAGGTTTGATGAATTTTATGATCTGTCTAGGTCCAGCCCAGAGAGAAATAGCTAAATATACAGATTGCTTCACTCAAGGAAAACAGTCAAACTTTCTTCACTTCTCTTTTTGTTTTTTCCTTATATTATGAACATTATTAAATTATCAGGCCAGGCATGGTAGTGCATGCCTGTAATCCTAGCACTCTGGGAGACTGAGGTGGGTGCTGAGAGGTTGGAGACCAGCCTGAGCTAGAGTGAGACCCTGTCTCTATCAAAAAAAAAAAAAAAAGCCAGTCATTGTGGCAGGCGCCTATAGTCCCAGCTCCTTGGGAGGCTGAGGCAAGAGAATTGCATAAGCCCAAGACCTTAAGGTTGCTGTGAGCTATGATGCCACGGTACTCTACCGAAGGCCACAAAGTGAGACTCTATCTCAAAAAAAGAAAATTATTTTTCAATTTATATTCATCATCTACCTTCAGCACATCACATTTTTAAACCAAAATATGAATTTCCATCCTCCCCCCATCAAAATCCCTTCTTTTCCATTGCATTTATTTTTCACCATGGGAACTTCAAATTTCAAAATGAAAATTGTATTCTGCTTTAACACAATATCTAGAAGTGTCCCATAAATCACCACGTCATGCCACTTTTCTGTTCAAGCCCTCTATGGCCCCTATATCACAGGGTAAAAGAGTCCGGCTATTGTTTACAAACTCCGCTCTGATGTCCTCCACAGCTTCCCTCCACTTTCTCATTCCTTACTTTTCCTCAAGCACATTAGCACTCTCCTACCTCTCAGCCTCGCATTTGCTCTTTCCTCTGCTGGAATCTCACACCTCCTATCCCACCAGGTAGCGTGCAGAGTATTGCATTTTCTTGTAATTTCTCTGACTACTGTATTTAAAATTGTATTCCTAATGGTTCCTTCCTTAGTTGGGAAAAGAAAGAGTGTTTAAAATAATGAATCTTGTAATCTTTCACAACTAAATCTAAATAGAGGATAATAATATGGTTAACAAGTACAATATTAGTATTAAGTACAAATTCTTAAAGTAATCAAAATAAAAGCTAGAAACTAAAATTATAAGCTATTTCAGCATAAATGTCCTAGGAATATTAGTAAGTGTCATTTTCTTTCTTTCTTTCTTCTTTTCTTTTCTTTCTTTCTTTTTTTTTTTGAGACAGAGTCTCAAGCTGTTGTCCGGGGTACAGAGTGCAGTAGCGTCACAGCTCACAGCAACCTCAACCTCTTGGGCTTAAGTGATTCTCTTGCCTGAGCCTCTTAAGTAGCTGGGACTACAGGTGCCACACAACGCCTGACTATTTTTTTGTTGTAGTTGTCATTGTTGCTTTTTTGGCTGGCTGGAAGCTGCCAGCCTCAGTGTATATGGCTGGCGCCCTATACACTGAGCTATAGGCATCACCAATAAGCATTATTTTTGTGATTTAAAATTGGGTCTTCTAATTCAAAATGTCCTTATTAACCATTTTTTCCCCTCTTGAACTCCTTTCTTTAAAAAAGCTTAATGATTTTTGACCTATTTTATTCCCTCTTACATATACATGAAATTTATACCTTTTATTCTGTCCTGCAGTTTTTTTTTTTTAATTTGAAACAAATAATGGTCCTTTATGGAACAATACTTATTTTTAACTACTAAGGAAGATGTATGGCCATTTGTAATTATGCTTTACTATTTTATAGATAGATCTGGATTTGAGTCATTTCAATCATATTTCTGTCCCAACAAGCTTGATTTAAAATCTTTCTGTAGGTTATTTTGTGTCATATATCTTACTGAAATGATTGTTTATCCTCCTGATTATTTTTTTAACCCGTGAATTGTATACTCCAAAGGCAGAAAAAGCCATCAAATTCATCTGGCCTGGCAACTCATTTAGTTCTGCTATGATGTTCTCTAAATAGTGCTTCATTATTTCTCTGCTTGTTCTAATTTAAAAGAAAAGAATAGCAATTTTTTTTAGTGGTTTTAAATACTTTTTTCTCTTTCATACTCAAAAACTCATATATTTCCTGTATTTATCTTGATTTTATAAAGGGGCTATATACGCACCTTCATAACTACATACACATTTTGGTATATACAAATTAGTCTATAAACACTGATAATATGTCAGAAGTATCTACCAAGGCACAGAGTTGAGAAGTGCAAGGTAAAGATTTGGGCATGTTGCTCTGGAAGGAACAAAACTCTCGGGCAATAGTTTGGGAGTCACATTTGGTAATATCGATGTCAGAATTTATAAAGAAACAGACTCAATCCCTTTAAAGGAAAAATGACAATAATTACTCTTGATATTTCTGTGAATTTTCATTTTAATGTGAGGATTTAGTCCCTTTGCCTAATAGTTTCCATTGATGACTAATTGCACTTAAACTAATACTCAAACTCGTCGCCATGACCGCCAGGCTCTTTCTCATGTTAGGGTGGTTTCCTCTGTTTCGTGTTCCCTCACAACCTCCCCTTCCCCCTCACTCCCCGCAGTTTTATCTTGGCTACTTGCTTTTAATTCTTGGGATATTAGAATACATGTCACTTTCTCAGAGATCTCTACTTAAAGCCTCTTTTTGTTTACTTCATAGTGCTTATTGTATTTGGATTTAAAAAAATATTTATGGCTTTACTTTTTGTTTCTACTGTCCATAGGAATTTTAAATAGTATATCTTGTTGACTGAGTGAGTAAGTAAAGAAAGGAAAAGAGCAACATGCCTTGTAGGGAGGGAATTGGTCGAGCAGAGATTTGAGGTGTGATGGGTCATGATTTGATGCTTTGCATAAGGAGGTGGGAGGCAAGGCTTCTATCACACTGGGATATGAATTGGGAAGTGGACAGCCAGAGGCATGTGGAGAGGGAAGATTGGAAATCTCAGAGAGCATCATGTTTTTAAATAATGGCTGTAAAATATCTGTATTTGGGTTTTCTAAAAATAACTCTTAGGAGGGTGGAGGGTGAGTGAAATGATGAGCAGAATCGTTACGTGGGACCCAGTTAGGGAGCTGCTGTGCTTATTCTGGTGATCAATGTTAAGGGTGGAGCTCCAGAGGAAATGAAAAGATAGGGACCAAGGATGATTTTATTACCAGACTTGAAATGGAGGCTTTTCCAAGATCTTAGTATTCTGTGGGAAAAGAGTTTCAGAATACACCATGTTCAGCAAGCAAGTGACAGCTTTATTGAAAGCAAAAGTACAATCTGAGGAAGGACAGAGTAGTCTTAGAAAGAGCAGCCATGCTCAGAGGAGGTGGTTTTAGATATTTTGCCATCGTACTAATTGAGAGGAGGAATGGTCTAGGCCGGGGTGGGGAGTTGGCTTTTGTTAGGAATTTGGGAAGTAATTCCTAGAATTGGGTTTCCTCCCATTTTCATATGGTTATTTTGAACAGTCATGGTGATTGCCAGGGTGGAGAAATTTTAAAACTACAATGTAAATGATGCTGTAATGAGCTGAATTTCATGTCAGTAGTAGATAGAGCTGACAAGGTGGTGGAAGCCTTTTCTTTTATGCTATTACCAGCCTCTCTGGTTAGCTTCTGCTTAAAACTTGTTTATACCTGACCTTGCCCCTGGGTTTGGTCTCAGCACTGTCTCTTAACAACTTTTTGGAACTAGAGCCAGGTGAACATAGACACTGTTAGGCTGTGGTCTCTGCAGGAAGGAGAACAAGTCAAAGATGGCTGTGGGATTCTGTCTCAGGTAACTGGATGCTTGCTACTATCGAGGAGGAGGAAGAGGCTATTGGGTCTAATAAGTTCAGGTTTGACATGGTTGAAATGTTTTTTTTTTTTGAGACAGAGTCTCACTTTGTTGCCTCAGACGAGTGCAGTGGTGTCATAGCTCACAGCAACCTCAAACTTAGGGGCTCAAGCAATATTCTTGCCTCAGCCTCCTAAGTAGCTGGGACTGCAGGCAACCACTGAAATGCCTGCTATTTTTAGAAATGGAGTCCTACTCTTGCTCAAGCTGGTCTCCAACTTCTGAGCTCAAGAAATCCTGCCCACCTTGGCCTCCCAAAGTGCTAGGATTACTGGTGTGAGCCACCTTGCCCAGCCTTCCATGGTTGAATTTGACAGCTCAGAGTACCATTGTGTTCAACAGATAATACATGTTTAGATCTTGGAAGACAAAATGTGACAGCTGAAAGAGGAAATCAAACCTGAAACAAGAGAGGGAGAGAAAAGTGAAAAAAGGAGAAAGTTAAGAGTAAAACTTAGATGGGAACACAGAGAAGCGCTGTGGTTTTTTCTTAGAATTCTCCAGATGCCGCCTCTTCTTAGTCAGTTTTGCCATATCTTCCTCACCCAGCATGTCTTAAAAATTAAACTTCCCTTAACATTTTGTTTTTAGCAGTCTTCTGGCACTTGTTTTTGTGTGTGGTTCCCAGTTGCTTTTTGTTTTCTTGATAACTCCTGCCCCACTGCTGCCAAGCCCTGTCCATCACGGTAGCAGGAGGATGTGCTTGTGTTAGCCTTCTCGTTCACGTGCCTCTCTTCCATGAGGCGTGTCTGGCATCTGCCTCTTCACCACCTTCCAGAGGCAGCCCAGTCACAGGCAGTCACCCTCAAAGTAGCTTCATGACACATCTTAAGATAAGTCCTTTCTGACGCTTCAATCTGAAATAGATATGTGGAGCACTTTCTGTACACCAGCCTGCATTAATTTTCTATATAAAAATCACCACTGTTGAATATTTTTCATGCGTTTGTGTTTATTTATTTATTGCCTGTCTCTAAAAGAAGTGAGCTCCATGACAACAGTCACTCCTTGGCTTTGTGTCCTGGTTTTCTTCTTGTGTTTCATTTGTGCTTAATGGTTTCTCTTCCAGGAAACTCTTCCCTTAGATGGCCTCTTGGGTTATGCCCTTGTTTCCCTGAGTTCTCCACTCAAAACCAGTCAGGTTTTTTTCTATTAGATAGAAGCTCACTTTCTCTCACCGCCATTTATACCATACATTTTATTTCTAAAAGCGTTGACATATTTTTTTTTTCTATATTTATTGTCAGTCTCTTGACGCTAGGACTAAAATCCTTGAAGATAAGAACTTTGTTTTCTGTTTTTTTATTATTAAATCATAAAGAGGTAGATCATATAAACATTAATGCATTTATGGGGTACAGTGTGCTGATTTCATATATAATTTGGAATGCTTACATTGTACTGGTTAATATATCCCTCACCTCATTTACTTAATTATTGTGTTAAGACATTTATACTCTATACTTGTTAGATCTGACATGTACCTTGTAATATGCACCATAGGTGTGATCCCACCATTCACCCTCGCTCCCTCTGTCCTCTCCCTCCCTCCATCTCCCCCCTCCTTCAGCCTGAGCCGTAGTTGTGATCTATTCTTCATATGAAAGTGTGAGTGATTCACAACTATGTCCTTAAAAGTCAGGATGCTTCCTGGCATGTAGCATTTACCCAATTAATATTTGATGGGGAAATAACAAATGTATAGAAATGGGAAAGTGTCTTTTCCCTGGCAGGAGAGTGAGAGTCCTGTCAGCCAAGATGGTCTGAATTTTTTTGCTAGTGAATTATTTTTCTTATTATACAGTGGGCACACATGAGTTGGATGCATACATATTAGGGAAGTTTCCCTGCAAAGAAAAATACAGGATGCCCAGTTGAATTTGTGGTGTGGTGGTTAGGGGGGTGATATTGTGATGATTCAAACCAGGATACTGTTTTATCTTCTCAAATATAGTCTTACAATTAAATCTCAGAAAATATCAAAGTTTTAAGCAGTTTAAAAGTGCTAATATTTTATTTTACTTTCTCTTTGTAGAGTAGAATTTCTTGTGAAAAAGGAATGAAGGTAATATATTTCTATGTGTATTATGTGGTATGGGCTTTGCTTAAGTTACTTGAAAATTCACAGCAACTCCATGAGAGAAAAGTAAGCATCAGAGAAGCTGATTACTTTGCCTGAGATCAAAGAATAAATAAGTAGCATTTCTGGTTTTCTGACTCCCAAGTCTATACTCTTTCTCTGAATTCCATTTTTCTCTTAGGAGTAAAGTTCTTATTTCTCCAAAGATGCGTCATTATTTTATTAATTTTATAGACTATCACAAATGTAATTTGAAACCAAACAGATGTATTTAAGAATGATAAGAAAATGAAAAATCTAACAATGCTTTTGTTATGCCCTCAGTTTCATCATCTTTATTTAATGTTTAAAGCCATTAATCTTGCTTGCTCTTCTGTTTCTGTGGGATTCAGTAATGAATTTCTCTGCTGTATTGCAGTGCAGTCTCATTTCTCAGTATTTGATCTTGGCTGTCTCTTGCTCATCCCATTAATAGTATACTTCCAGATACTACAAAACTATATAAAATTCTTAAAGCATGTAAGGTCTGTATGCCAAAAAACTCCGTGGGTTTATGGATAATGTAGAAACAAAGCAGTTAATACAGGAGTAAGTAAAATTTACCTCTACATAATGAAGATGAAAACCCTCTAAACACTAGGGTTTTTGTGAAAGGCAAAGGATTTAAATGAGGT
The DNA here is from genome assembly GCA_963574575.1 of Galagoides demidoff. NCBI lineage: Eukaryota > Metazoa > Chordata > Mammalia > Primates > Galagidae > Galagoides > Galagoides demidoff. The sequence goes on from CAUYQV010018898.1 coordinate 55,914, forward strand.
TGTAAAAAATGACTTTGGAGAAGATATTTTTAAACATTTAAACCAAAGGCACATGAACAAAAAACGCATGAATGTCAAATTAATTTAAAAACATAACGGGATATTTATAGATGTCTTTATTAATAAATCATAAAGCTTGATGTTCTAAGTTTTTCCTGCTTATTAAATTACAATAATCACTCATTATAGCTATTATTCTGATAAGAATTTAAATACCATACAGGCCAAGTATAAGAAAAAAAAATAACATATGAAGTCTTGTCTCTTAATTTCTACCCTTCATCTCCAAGGTAACCAGCGTTAGCATTTTGGTAGTATATGTGTACATTCTGATATATACCAAGTACGCATATACTAGAATTTTCAATATATGTTCATGGCTTAGTATGTTAGGGATGCTATTAATATAGGAGAATACTATAGACTGGGTGGCCAAGAGACAACGCAAATTTATTTCTGGCAGTTGTTGAGCTAGGAAGTTCAAGATCAAGGTGCTGGCAGACTTGGTGTCTTGTGAGTGCCCAGTTCTTGGTTCATAGATGACTGTGTCTTGCCCTGTTCTCATGTGGTGGAATATGGGTGTGAAAACTCTTTGGAGTCTTTTTTATGGGACCCCAAAAAGAGAGCACTAATCCCATTCTTGATGGTTCTGCTCTCCTGACTTAGTTACCTCCCTCAGACCCAACCTCCAATTGCCATCCTATTTGCGGGTTAGTTTTCAACATGTAAATTTGGAGGAGATGTAAACATTCATTGTATAGCAGAGTACTTGTAATAAAAACTTAGACATACTCTCAAATGAAATTATTTTGCTTTGCATATGTATTTCTGAAACTTTTCTCTCAGTGTATGAAAAAATATTTAAAGTGTTATTAATATTGAAAACATTAAAAGTGGACTTAGTTGAAAAAGACTGTAACTGTCTTTAAGACCCTCTTTGGTCTTAAAACTTAATCTGTGACACTAAAATAACATACATTTAAAGAAAGTAAATTCCCTAGGAAATGTCTTGAATTTCAATGGGACATATGATAAAAATATAACATAAAGAATAAGTGATCTTTCTTATTAGGTTTTGGTATTTTTATAGACTGTTATTAAATATCAACACACTCAAAGTGTAGAAAATTGGGCTGACAGAAAGCCCACATAACCAAAGGAATTATGGATTTAACTAGCAATAAAACTTAACATTTTGTTCAACATAGTATAGATTAAATATGAGAAATACTACATAAAATTAGAATGCATTAAAAGAATTTAAGTATTGAGAAAAAAGGAAGATATTATTTCTCAATGATCTTCAATTGTGAAAACATGTCTGTTAGAAAATGCTCAATTCAAAAAGCCAAATTCAGAGATAAACATTGACAATTAGGATTTATACAAAGGAGGGCAGACATGATGGCATTACCCTGGAAATTATGCCACATGAAGACCGATTAAAGGAAATGAGGGTGTTGAATTCACTACATAAGTTTTGTTGGTGTGTTGGCAGGCAAAATAGGGTCAGTGGATAAGACAGCAGATTTTAACTCAGTCGACAAGAGGACAGGAAGATGAATTTATTAGTGCCTGACTTGTGTCAGGTACTGCAAGAGACATACGCAGGCATATTTGATCAAGGTGGAATTTTGAATGAGATTACAGGAAGACAGCTCAAGCAAATTTCTTCAGACAACTGACTAGAAAAAATATATTTAACTCATTTTCATTATCTTGTAAGGGAAATAAAAAATATCAAATATTAAGGATTTAAATATAAAAATTCTGTGTAAACAGATGATTTATGCAGAATCACAGCTATTTGAAAAATTAAGCCCATTTTAAATAAAAGGAGGCTGAGAATCTGGGCGGTTGAGTACTTTGCCCAGTGAAAGAATCATTAAATGAGAAAACAGCAGAGCTAGGGTTAACCCTTTCCTGACCTCCAAGTCCAAGGTCCCACTCTGTTATTACGATCTATAAAGTATAATTAATCAGATCCACAAGTGTCCTAGTTGGCCTGAAGAAATGCCTTACGAGCTTAATGAGGGTTGAAAATTGAGACAAAGGCTGGAGAACTAAATAACAGCTGATGTTGAGGTCTTTCCTTTGGGAGCAGGCAGGTAGTATAAGTACATCTCTAATTTTCCCAGTAAGTCTGAGATTTTACTGCTTTAATGCCCAAATAAATACAGGCAATACAGGCGTAGTAATAAGCGTTCCTTAAGTAATTTATTATTAACTTGAAGATGTAAAGCATGCAGTCTTGAGAGCTATTAAAATGTTTATATCATGTCAAAATGCTACATAACTGAACTTTACATGCAAACAAATTTGGCTTCATAGTGAGGACTGTCTGAATATATTTTACTAAGATACTCAATTAGTTTTTAGAAAGTGCTCATAAAGAAAGCTTGGCAAATCATATTAAGAGTCAAACAGTGAGATGTTCATATTTGCATGAATATTCCTATGAAAAATTCAGCTGTTTAAAAAATTACACTGCAATATATATTCATGAAGAATGGATGTGATTAATAACCTCGTTTTAGAATGCTGAGAAAGCAGTATTTCCTTTTGATACCTTGTTTTCCTTGTTTTTCAAGTCTCACGAGAATAACATTAGTATGACACTAAGTGATCATTGAAAAAAGTTTTATGTTAGAAAACTATTACTGTTTACATTATTTTATTCTTTTTCCTGAAATAATATCTTTATCCAGAGCCATTGTAATCACATAGGAATATTAAAAAATAGTCATTTAAAAAAATATTATCTTGCACTTGCATTATATTGGACATAGAACCAGGTGATATTTATTTAACAATTAATGTATAATTTGTAAGGATTTCTAGTATTTATGTCAGACATATCAAGATTACTCTTTTGGTATAAAATAAATTAATAATTTAGTTGTAGTATTTGGATCCTAGCTGTTGGTAAAAGTCATTAGCCAAGCAAGCCAGTATTAAGCCTGTCACTGTCATTTGTAGCATCACCATTCCTACATAATTTCTAATAATATATGAACTATTTATCTTTGTTTTTCCTTCTTTTATATACTCATTTATGTATAAAGACTACTATATACAAAGTTTTGTTTTATTGTTATTTCCTCATGTTAAATATTATTTGAAAAAAATGATACTTGATAGCTACAGAAGATGACATATATTTTTATTTTATTATAAAGTCATGCTCTTTCCAGTGTTGAATTATAAGCACAGTAATTTTAGCTATCATTTATATTGTGTTTATTTTGTGCTAGGAACTGCTCTAAGTCTTTAGACATGTCAGCTTGTTTACAGTGCTGTTATTTTCACATACAAAGATGTGAAACTGAGGCCCAGGAAGGTTATATCATTTACCCTAAGATGTTCCATTAGGAAATGGCAGAATTTGCATTTCTGTGTGAAGCATGGTAAACATCTCTGGATATATAATTCCTACCCTTATCTTAGTTTGTCTTTCTGAAAATTATCTAATCATTTATAGATATTTGTCTTGCTAAATTGTTTTTCAGAAAGGTTGTGTTCATTTATACCCTACTGAGATTTTTCTACACATTCCAATTTCTCTTTAGCCTTTGCAATAGTGGATATAATTATTTTTATATTTGTGTTAATTTTACTGAAAACACTTCTGTCAATTTGTATTTTAATAGTTTTCAGGCAACTATTCTGATTGCTTTTATTACTTAATTATATTTCCTTTGTGGATTACTGGCTTATTCTATGTCTTGTATTTTTCTATTGGAGTGTTACTGATTTAACAAGGCTTATGTTAATCCTTTATATATTACGTTACCTGTGGACTTTTTCTTTTGATATTTTTTATACTGTGCTGTTTTTATACATAGAAAGGCTTTACTTATCATCACATAACCTATTTTAGGATTTTCTTTATAGGCTCTTCATTTTTTAAAAATGCCACTTTTATCTATCTAAATTATATTCAAGTCTGTAGTTTGACTGATTGTCTCAAAACCACGTCCTTTCTGTAGATACAGCATTTTCCCTTCTTCAGTACTGTAGAGATGCCTTTCCATTGTTTTGTGGCTTCAGTTATTCCACTGAGAATTAAGCCATCATTTATGTTGTTCTTCTCTATGAAATGTATTCTGTTTTCCTCTGAGTGTTGTTAAGATTTTTTTCCCTTCTCTTTGGTTTTCAGCCATTTATTTGATAATTATATACACTTTACCTGATTTCCCTTAAATTTTTTTTTTTTTTTATGTTCTTGACTCTCTTGGCATATTTCCTTCATTTTGGGAAATTCTCATTAAATATTTCTTCCCGCTTCCTTCTCTCTCTTCCTTTGTAATTCCAGTTACGTATCGACTTATTACCTAATGAAGCTTAAACCTAAAGCTCTGTTTATGCTTTTCTCTCCCCACCCTTGTAAAAAATATATTTTAGGTTCAGTTTGGTTGATTTCAAATGACTTTTTTTTCCCTTTGTTTTGATACAGGGTTTCCCTCTGTTGCCTATGCTAGAATGCAGTGCTGTGATTATAGCTCACTGCCGCATCCCACCCTCCCTACCGGGTCCCACCCTCCCTGCCGGGTCCCACCCTCACTGCCACGTCCCACCCTCACTGCCACATCCCACCCTCACTGCTGCCTCCCACTCTCCCTGGGGGGGTCCCATGGGGGTCCCACCCCTCCCTGCCGGGTCCCACCCTCACTGCTGCATCCCACTCTTAGTCTCAAGTGATCCTCCTGCCTCACCCTCCTCAGTAACTGGGACTATAGACACACTCCACCATGTATGGCTAATTTTTAAATTTTTTGGTAGTGATGGGGTCTTGGTCTCGAACTACTAGGCTTAAGTGATACTCCTGTCTCAGCCTCTCAAAGGGCTAGGATTACAGACACAAGTCACTGCATCGGACCTCCAATGATTCCTGTTTAAGATCATTGATATCATCTGTTTTTTTCTAGTCTGATATTAAGCCTATTGGATGAATTCTTTAGAATCATAAACATATTCTATTTGTAGTCTTTCCATGTTTTTGACTTCAACTCTTGGGAAATTCCCCTGTCTCTTCATATATGTTATCGCCCCCTTCTGCTATACTGTTTAACATATTTATCATAGTGATCTGCCAGAGAATTTAAATATCTAGACATATTCGAACCTTCTTCTAATCGATCATTTACTCTGATGATGATGGGTCACATTTTTTCTTGGATGTCTCCTAATTTTTAATTTTATACTAGAAACTATGAGTGAAAGACTAGGAGAAATGAAATAACTGAGTGTGCACCCTCAGAAAGGAGCCTATTCTGACCTTTGTCAGGCCATTATTAGGGGGGCTGAGTCAGTCTTCTTGGTAGTTGAACTGATGTTGAGTTGTGTTTTACTTATAAAGTTACCACTAGTCTCAAATATTTTCTTAAGAGCAGATCAGGATCTTTTTTTCAGCAGAGTTTGGGATCAAGACGCTACTATGACAACTTTAGAAATTTCTTTATGCTTGACATCTAAACCACCACATTCTACAAGTATATATTTCACTGCTTTACAGAGTCTTGCTGCTAGTTTGTGGAGGGCTTGGTGGTTCTCATACTTCTTCTGTCCTTTCCTTGGCTTTCTGCCCTGTTCCCAGACATAATGGGACCATTTTAGTGGACTTGAAGTCCTGTGATGTCTTGACGGGACTTTTTCCTCTGTCCCCTCCCATCTTTAGCTTTCAGTACCTCCAGTGTATTTAGGGAAGATCTAGCAGGGGTCCTCAAACTTTTTAAATGGGGGCCAGTTCACTGTCCCTCAGACCATGGAGGGCTGGACTGCAGGCCCCCGGATGAGTTGGCTGCTAAGCAGGACAGGCAGTGGCGGCAAAAACACCTAGTGGGCCAGATAAATGTTCTAGGCGGCTGCATGTGGCCCATGGGCTGTAGTTTGAGGACACCTGACCTAGAGTATCTTGCACAGTTTCTCTCAGCTCTCCCAATGTCCAGTGAGCTATATCCCTGCACTTGGCCAAGTCCCTGCATAACTTTGAGGGGATTACTTTTAAATCTTCTGCCTTGCTCTGCTCTGTTCCTTGCTGTACAGACCCTTACTCTTGGTGAACATGTCTGGGAAATGGTGTGTTGATGAAGACTTGGCTGTTGTCTGGGGCTCCTCAGTTATTGTAATCTCTTGTGACAGTCTAAAGATTTGTCTGAAGTATATCTGGATTCTTCGTACTTTCATCAATGGCAGAGTCACCTCTTCATCCTGCTTGGCCAAGGATTAAAACAGACTTTCAGGAGACTCCATTTTCTGGTATCATTAGGTCCATTCGCATACTCAGTTCTCTGGTGTGTGTGTGTTTTAATCTGTGATTTTGCAGGTCATATAGCTTGTTTCTCATTATTAAGGATGGGGAAAGTTTTCTTATGACCTGCTATATCTTAGCCACATGCAGAAGTCTTGTATTTGGTTATTTCCTTTTTATTCATAATTATAATTATTTAGGTAAATATAGAGTCCCTGACAGTTGTAAGTAAGAACACAGAAATTCCATGTATACTTTACCCGGTGTACATACTGGTGAGATTTCTAAGACTATGTATAATATCATAACCAGTATATTAACTTTGACCCAATTTACTTATTCCGAGTCCCCTCATTTTCCTTGTACTTGTTTGCGTGTGTGTGTTTAGTTCAGTGCGGTTTTATCACATGGCCAGCTTTGTGTATTCATCACCGTAGTGAAGACACAGGACTCACACGCAGGGATCATGCATCTTTCCATCTCATGAGCACACACCTCTCTTCTCCCAACTTTTCCCTCTTAATTCCTGGAAACCATTAATCTGTTTCTCATTTCTGTGATTTTTAGAATACTATAGTGAATGGAATCATATAGTGTGTAACTCTTTTTATTCAATCAGCATAATTCCCTTGACATGTACTGAAGTTCTACGTGTTGAGTTTGCCCCTTCTATCACTGAGTAGTATTACACTGACCAGTATAGCATTTTTGTTTAACAGTTTACCTGTAAAAGGACATCTGGTTGGTTTCTAGTTTTGAGACATTATGTAAAGCTATTATGAGCTTTAGCATACAGGTTTTTGCATGAATATAAACTTTCATATCTCTGGTATATATTCCCAAGAGTAAGATTTGGGGGGGGGTCTTATGATAATTACATATTTAGTTTTATAAGAAATTGTACATTTTTTTTCCACAGTAGCCATACCATTTTACATTCCCATCAGCAATGTATAAGTGATCCAGATTATGAGTATGAGGCATCATTTGATGTTACGATTTTCATTTTATCTGTTTTGATAGTTATATAGTGATATATGATAGTTTAATTTAAATTTGCATTCCCCAACAGCTACTGATGTTGAACATATTTTCATGTGTTTATTTGCTATCTGTTTATTTCTTTCAGCAAAATATCTATTCATGTCTTTTGTCTATTTTCTAATTAGATTTTCTTTTTTATTTTTAAGTTTTGAGAACATTTTGTGCTTTTTAGAAACTATTCCTTTGTTTGATATGTGGTTGCATAATTACGTCTCAAAAATTTAAAAGAATAATAACCACAAACAGTGTAACCTAATTCTTTGTACCCTCAATGAATCCCCCCATATTAAAAGAAAATAGCTAGGCAGTAAAAAATACTGGAGATTTTATCACCCCTGGGATTGACTATTAACATTTTACAAAAAAGTCTTTCAAAACTGTATAATATATACTTCTCTTCCTTTATCTGTGCACTTATTTGTAAGCTGTGAGCTTAGTTTTACTTTCTCTAAGAAATATTTTTTTCTTTTGTAACCCTTCTTATCTGGTTTGGTCACCATTATTATTTATTTAATGATGACAATTTATATATATTGTGCTTTAACCTTGTTTTTAATATTTTTATAGTCATCTTTGTATGGTGTTTCAGTTTAAGGTCAAAAATAAATAAAAGAAGTTTAGAACCAAAGACTAAATCTGTACTGCATTCAATACCCCAGCCACTAGCTACTTGAAACCATTGATATTAATTAAAAATCAAATAAAACTGGAAACATAATTTTCCAGTTGCATTAAGCCACTTTATAAGTATTCATGTGGCTAGTGGCTACTGTATAGGACAGTGCATATTCAGAACATTTCCTTACTCACAGAGGTTCCAGTAGACAAAATCATTAAAAAATATATACATTATGCTCCTTAGAAACACACTGTGATTGTCCTGTTGGTATTCTGCCAAATGCAAGTTTCAGGCTACAATTTGATCTTAAGCTTCTGTGTATGAATTCACTCCTTCTTCTTTTTAAAATAAATTGGGATTACCAATGGATGACCTATATCATGAAACTTCAAAAACATTTTACATATTTTTCTGAATGCATTGTTCTTTAGGGGCTGAGAGAGTAGGAAGTACCTTATGAAGCCTCTGCTTTCTGCCCAGTACCTTCCCCTTACGTGACATTAAGCCCTAAACAACTTTATGAATTAAGTTTTATTATCTTCATTTGGAAGAAAAGGTTAAACAGGCTAATGGTTGTTAATTGACACATGTAAGATCATTAATTTTTGCTTGACCCCAAATCCCTGTGGCTTTATCTTCTTGGTAATAATTCCATTCTGTTGGTTGTATATGAGTGAGGGAAAAGCTCTATCATCTACTTTTGATGGCTTTAAGACAACACATATTTATTATATCTCTTACTGTCCTGGCGATCAGAAGTTCCTAATTAGTTTCACTGAGCCGAAATCAAGGTATGGCCTTGCATTGTTCATGTATTCTGAAGATGAGTACATTCCTCACATTGCCCACCTTCTAGAGCTGCATTATTGAACTTCTTGCCTCATGGCCCCTTTCTTCATCTTCAGGGCCAGCAGCAACACATCTTGCTTCCCCTGTCACATCACCACTTTCTGTAGCCAAATCTCTGTCATCCTCTTATGAGGAAGATTGTGATGGCATGTAAGGACTGCTGAATGAGCCAGAATAAAGGAGCAAAAGCATTTTTTTATAGTTATGGTATTACCCATATCTTCCCTTTGGAATAGTCTTTTATCTTTTTAAAGAGCACTGGCCAACCTACAGCCAAATGGTATCGTGAAGGGTGTCATTGTTCACATTGCTATAGGATCCTGTACATTACAGAGGAACAAGTATTTTTGAAAATAGCTTGTTTTAATTAATTTATTTCTATATCATTAAAACTTAATTGTTTCCAAAAACTTCCAATTAGAAGTCAAGTAATATGTGTAAGAAAGGAAATCCAAAATTACATGACAATATTCATTTAAGTGTAATTTATTTTAAAAGTTCATCTTTTTTTTTTTTTTTGGAGACAGAGCCTCAAGCTATCCCCCTGGGTAGAGTGCCATGGCATCACAGCTCATAGCAAGCTCCAACTCCTGGGCTCAAGCGAGTCTCCTGCCTCCGCCTCCCAAGTAGCTGGGACCACAGGCACCCGCCACAACGCCCGGTCATTTTTTGGTTGCAGCCATCGTTATTGTTTGGCAGGCCCGGGCTGGGGATTCGAACCTGCCACCTTAGGTGTACGTGGCTGGCGCCCTAGCTGCTTGAGCCACAGGCACTGAGCCAAAAAGTTCATCTTTTAATCAAAAGCCTAAAATATCGTTCAGACAGCTGATATTCAGAACAACCTACTGATTCGGGCAAGGCTTCATGTGTCCATTTAATAGATGGAGAATTTCAGGTTTCTGAAGGGGCAGTGGCATTCGTAGGCTACACAGTGAACAAATGATGAATCTGCAAATGATGCTCACACCATTTTACTTTCTTCCTCATACTCTTCCCACTGTGTCGTGTTCTCTCAACATTTAATTGGCACTTTGGTATCCTGGAGATCTAGTTTGCAGTGAGGGGACCTTTGAAAGGAATTCATTATTTTTCATGGCATTTTTAGTGAAGTAGTGAAACTGGAATATCTTATTTGTTTTCTTTTTTTTCTGGAAAGGATTGATCTGTTGAAAGTAGTGACTTATATTCAAATGTCCTATTTAATAGCATCTTTTGATAGATGGACTATGTCCTGGCAACGTACCCTCAATTTCCATCTGTTCCTTATTCCTGTACCAATCGGAAGTAAGTGAAAGGTGAATCATGACCCTTTCTTCCCTTTCTTCATCTGTACGTTTATGCCTTAATTAACTATTTACGTTTTTATGATATGGAAACTACAGATTCATTAAAGATAGGAGCCAGTGAATTCATTATGAGGATTTGTAGATGGGCCAGTTTAATGTTTACCTACATAGCTAAAGCTGGAATGATTGTCATAGGAAGTAATTACTTTGTAATTGTGATTGGTTGTGGATAGAGTACATTAGAGTGAAAAGGGAAAACATTAGTTCCAAGAGAAAGGTAACTTGTCAAAAACAATGAGTGAAACAGACAATTTATTCAAGAAAATGTAATGAAATAAGATTTAGAAAAATTGGAGCTCTAGAAGCACAATAAATACCAACTGTTGATGAAGGGCAGATAAGGTGTATTGACTGGCCAGGAATGGCTGGGGGCCAGCTAGAGATTTGCTCATATAATCCTGATATTGGAAATAGAAGAATCAATAAATAGAATGCCATCTATAAGCATTTTGGCTTACAGAAATCCCTACATTCACAATTTGATAATACATTGATAAGTATCTGAATGAAAGAACAAAAGGCTTATTAAGATTTAAATAGCCACAAGTATTGATTAAATCAATTGATTGCCCTCATTAATATATATATGTACATCACATATATTTGTTGTTGTTGTTGTTGTTGCAGTTTTTGACCGGGGTCAGGTTTGAACCTGCCACCTCCAGCATATGGGGCTGGCGCCCTACTCCTTCAACCACAGGCGCTGCCCCCACTAATAAATATTTTAATAAGAAACTTGTAGTGTATGATGGTTCATTTTATGAATCAATTTGGCTAGTCTCTAGTGCCCAGATGTTTGGTTACACATCAGCCTAGAACTTGCTTTGAAAGTATTTTTTTTTATAGAGTTGATTAACATTTAAATCAGTACCTTTTCAGGAGAGTGGATTGCCTCCCATATGTGGGTGGGCTTTGGGCAATCAGTTGAAGACCTTAAGAGAGAAAGAGATGAACTAAGGAGAAGAAATTCTCCCACCGTAGTACCTTCAGACTCATGGCTACAGCATCACCAACCTGCAAGCCTGCCTTATAGATTTCAGATTTGCCATTTCCTCCAATGACTTGGAGAATTCCTTAAAATAAATCTACCTCACCATTTCTGTACAGCCTATTTGTTTTGTTTCTCTGGAGAACCATGACTAATAACACAGGTATCTTATTTTTAGGCAACAAAGAAATCCTTCAATTCTTGCTAAACCAGGGTAGTTGAACACATGCACAACAAATTAGTGATTTTCTGTGGAAGCAATGATTTGAAGTTTTGGTAGCTATTAAAGAATTACAAGAAATTATTACAATTTGATGATTTTATGGGGATTCGGGCATTTAAATTGGATTTGAGTCTAGCACTTTGGGAAGTAAGGTAGAAGGATCATTTTAGGCCAGGAGATTCAGACTATCCTGAGAAACATAGTAAGACCCTGTCTCTAAAAAAAAAAAAATAAGAAAAATTAGCCAAGTATTGTGGCATAAGCCTATAGTCTCAGCTACTCAGGAGGCTGAGGCAGGAGGATCACATGGGTCCAGTACATTGAGGCTGTAGTGAGCTATAATAGTGCCACTGCACTATAACCTGGGTGATCAGTGAGACCCTGTCTTAAAAAGAAAAAAAAAAAACACCCCCCCAAATGAAAAACAAAAAACACTTGAATTGGTTTTTGTTTTTGATCATCTAATTTCAAATTTTAATAGTTATATGCATAAAATAAAACTCTTTAATTGATATCCTTGTGGAGGTTAAGAAAAGATCCCAAACTGAATTGTAATGATGATTTCAAAATATCTTTTTTTACATGGAACAAGGTTAAACCACTTGTATTTGGTACGTTGCCTGCTGGGTTTCCTTTATTTTTCTTCACATTAATAGACATAGAGGGTTTGGTTTCTAGAATTGTTAGTCTGGCAGAGTTTTATACAAATTGCAACCAATTCACAAAAATTACTGAAAAACATATCTTTTTTTTTTCCTTTTTTAAAAAAATTAATTGATATCTGTATACATTAATGCAAACATGGGGTACATTGTGTTGTTTTCATATACAATTTGAAACACTTTCATCAAGCTGGTTAACATAAATTTCATGTCATTTGCTTAATCATTGTATCAAAACATTTATAT
>CAUYQV010018899.1:0-30563 GCA_963574575.1 Galagoides demidoff
GCTGTGGCGGGCACCTGTGGTCCCAGCTACTTGGGAGGCTGAGGCAGGAGACTCGCTTGAGCCCAGGAGTTGGAGGTTGCTATGAGCTGTGATGCCATGGCACTCTACCCAGGGGGATAGCTTGAGGCTCCGTCTCAAAAAAAGAAATCAAACTTCATCTAATCAGAAAATGCAGATGAACCTCAGTATTCTTTGTCATGACTTGAAATCATGCTGGCAATCCTTGCTACTAAAGTAATCAAGGTCACAGTGAGTAAAAGCAGCATTTGTATCACCACAATGTCATATCACTTAGAAGCAGTGACTCAGAAAACCCTTCAGATTCTAAACATGAAACATTTAATTTTTTCTTGAAAGGCAGTTAAATCAATGGTTAACCTTACAACAGTATCTTAGAATAAAAAATATATCTGAAGAGATCACTTGAATATTACTTGCTTATAATCACCGTTAAATTCTATCTGCCAATCACGTAAAATTCAAACTCCTTAGGCAGAGAGCTTTGATTTGTTCACTGATGTGGTAGAACTTTCTAGAACAGTTCTGGAAAATGGTATGCTCTCGAAAAATATTTAATGAATGAAAATATTAAGAAAACCCAAACTAATGCAGAGTTAAGTGTAGCAACTATATTTCAAAGATTTAGTTTATCTTTTACTATAACTTTCACTTTTTTCCAACAGTAAAATAAGATGAAATGTAATTTTCATTTTAAATATTTAAACATGTGAGAAACTACATGCTTTTTAATACAAATAATTTCTCTGATTAACTTTTAGCCTTCCTTCTTTGGTTAATAGCTATACTCACCAGAGGAATAAATAAATGATAAAAAATGCACACAAACTAGTGGTTGAACAAGTAAGTATTATATTGAAACATTTCAGAAGCTATGGACCACAATCCTGAAAATGACTATCAATAAAACCTTGTTCAGGTTAATGGTTTTCCATTTTTACTGTTTCCATACTAGGTTGGAGCTCTATCAAATCTGAATTATTGTCAAAATCTCTTAAGCTGTTCTCCATACCTTTATGATTTCTCTTCCCCAATTCATCCCAAATGTGGCTGACCAGGCTAACTTTCCTAAAATTGAACTTTCACTGTGTTTTGTAGCTGTTCATTTGCTCCAGCTCTGTGTTACCTAGCAAATGGGATAATATATGTCAAAGTCCTTTGCCTATGGTCAGTGTTAACAAGAAATCTAATTGCTATTTAATTTACAAATCATCTGACTATACAAACTATTTCACTTAGAAAGGCAGTGTTTCACATCTCTTTTTTTTTTTTTTTTTGCAGTTTTTGACCGGGGCTGGGTTTGAATCCGCCACCTCTGGCATATGGGGCCGGCGCCCTACTCCTTTGAGCCACAGGCATCACCCATACGATCTCATTTTTAAAAGGCCTAAGAACCTCTATTTTGGGGGGTGGGTCACACAGTTTTGAAGCATTCTCTAAACTTCAGAGTATTCTTCAAATGTTACATCAAGCTAATTTCTGATTGCTGCCAACTGGCCAAACTGTCCTCAGCATCTACTGTCTTTATTCAGCTATCAGGTTATCAGCCTCAGCTAGAATTTGCTCCCTCCATCTATCCAGTAGCCTGTAGCCCAATTACCAATTCTGTTTCTAATATTATTCAAAACTATACCCCATTCGGAAGATACACTTATTAATGTTTTCTAATTTTGGAAACTTAACTTAATCTTCCTTAGCTCTAGCAAGAAATCTATCTTTCACATATCACAGTGACTAGCATTGTTTAGGGATTCTAATATGCTCCTGGTTGAAGAGAGATATAATTTCCTTAGATGATAATACATCGTATGAAATATAAGCATAATCCTCATTAAAAAGCATGTTAAGTAGGGAGACAGTTTTTCTAGGTAAGGATGTTCCTTTCAATGACAAGTTACCTTGTGGAAGAGTATAGACATGAAGAAGAGATCCAACAGCATGGTTTCTGAAAAAGCTTCATAGTCAAATTTGAAAAAGAGCACAGTAAAGATGACTGTGACATACTGATAGGTGGGGCTGCTGAACGAGGATCGTAGCAACTTCAAGCCAGCAATGGTGATCATTAACGCACCTAATCTGTGACAGAAAGAAGGCACAAGTCATCTACTCATGACGAAAATAACCATGGAATTTACTGACTTTACAAATATAAAGATCAAATTTAAGCTCCTAGAAATGATGTGTATAGGTAAGCAAATCAGATCCTGAAGGAATCTGTGTAGTGTAATATTCCCTTTTATAGTATGAGGATGATTATCACTAATACGAATAAGCAAGTTTTAAAACAAACAGTATTGTAATTCTGACATCTGCTTCTCTAATTTCTCAATATTTTTATTGCCTTAACATTAATTGCATTTAGAATAAGAAAAATATACATTAACACTCAGTCAACAACACGCACATACCCTAGTGGGCAGTCCTACGGAACGACCACGGAGGCGAGTGATCACCTGTATGCTAAGATATAGCCATTTCTCAAACTTGCCATATCATATTAAAAATTAACCTTACTAAATAAACATTCTCTCATAAAATATCAGTCAGCAACATCTGCAGTAGTGAACATGCCCATGGCAGAAACAGGAGTTTAACAAAGGGAAGACAAAGACAAAAAAACTCACCTATATTTTTAATCTCACAGTGGCCTTGTTAAAGAGAGACTCAATAATTACTTGATACTTGACCAATAACTTAAAACACTGTTTATGACAGCTCCTAATAGTCAGGCTCAGATTACAGAATTATTGGACTTACTCTGTATCCAACTTTTTTGGACTCGCAATTTTCTCTGCACTGCTACTAAGTTCATTGAGAACAATCAATGGGTAGATGATATTCTTCTCCACAAAAAGAAGCCAGACATGAAGTTTCTCAAACCACATCATAGTGGCTGCATCTAAAAGGGCAATAGAAGTCACCACATGTCATTGAACATATAAAGTAGTTTAGGAAATGTGATAAGAAAGGAAAATCTTACAACTTAAACTTAGTTCTGTATCACAAATACAAATGTAAAAAACTCTAGTACTTAGTCAACTTCTATGAGCTCTGTAACACTTAAAAATTTGCAGCTTAGACATGACTTATATTTAGATGAGTTTCATTTTAAACTTTAATTCTTGAAAGCTCAATTCATAACTACAACTTTTATTCACTTATGCTTATAAGCTTATGGAAAAAAGGATATGAATTATTAGATGGTTCCCTTCCCCCCAAATAAATGATCTACTAAATACTCTGTTTTTAAATGCTAGGATATATGTACATAGATGCATAAACATATATATGAAATATATGATATACTATCTCAGAACCAATATAAAAATATGCTATTGACTGGGCATGGTGGCTCACATTTGTAATTCTAGCACTCTGGGAGGTTCAGACAGGTGAATTACTGAGCTTGTGGATTGGAGACCAGCCTGAGCAAGAGCAAGACCTCATCTCTAAAAAAAGCCAGGCATTGTGGCGGGCACCTGTAATCCCAGCTACTTGGGAGGCTGAGACAAGAGGATCACTTGAGCCCAGGAGTTTGAGGTTGTTGTGAGCTATGATGCTATGGCATTCTACTGAGGGCAACAAAGTAAGACTCTGTCTCAAAAAAAAAAAATGTTATTACTTGAATTCACAGACTTCATAAAAGTCATTTTCACTGCCAATAAATTTTTTTCAAATATTTCAGTATTATTTCATTGGGGAAAGTGCCATAAAATAAAACATTTAAAATATGGTTTTTTTTTTCATTCTGGATATACATTTTATTTTTATTTATTTATTAAATGATAACTATGTACATTAATGCAATTCTAAGGTACAAGTGTGGTGTTTTCATATATAATTTGAAATATTTTCATCAAACTGGTTAACATAGTCTTTTTTTTTTTTTTTTTAATTTTATTGAATGGTAACTATGTACATTAATGCACTTCTGGGGTACAGTGTGGGGTTTTCGCATGCAATCCGAAATACTTCCATCAAACTGATCAACACAGCTTTCATGTCATTTTCTCAGTGGTTAACATAGTCTTTATGTCATCTTCTTAGTTATTAAAACATGGTTTTAATGGCTATTTGAAAACAATTGTCTATCTAGAAGTTCTTTTGGAAGTTCTGTAATGAAAATCAGTACAATAAAAGAAAATCAACTTTGTTATTACCTAGTACTATTAACAAGTCCAAAAAGTTATGGTGATTCAAAATTTGATTTTAGATTACATGTTGTTAAAATCAAAAATAAAGAAAAAATACAATCAATAATTTAATGAAAATTTCTGTTCTTTAAAAAAAACTAGATATACTTGCTATCACTTACACAAGATGACCATAAAGTTCATGTACTATTTTAAATTGCACATTAACTTTATGGCCACCCTGTATATGAAAGCAGTTCTAATTGTTCACCATCAAAAATAATCTCATCCTGTGTTATTTCACTGCTAGTCAAGAGGGGCTAGTACATACTCTTACACAGTTTTCATGTCTTTTGTTTTTAATAAAATGTGCACCAATTTTGTAAAAGGTCTACACAGAGTTATTACTGAAACCTATAAACTACGGTTTATTTATCTCTCCAAGATTAAACTGGTGATCAAGGTTATGGTAAACATGACATTCCAATCAATTTCACCAAAAGGCCCAGGAAATTTGCTTTATAAAGTCAAGTTTGGCACAGAAAGCTTTCAAAGACTTCACAGTTCTCTAAAATAATTAATTCACCTTCAAACAATTGAGTAATTTACTCTCTTTATAATAATTCACTAACTGCAGTAAAAGTCTGAAGGAAAAAAAATTGGCTTATTTAATCTCTAGTACATAATAAATGATGACACAGAACTTTTAGTATTTCTTCAAATCAGGAAGAATAGTATATTATGGGTCATGGGGCCAATGAACAAGAACTGAATACTTTTAACAATAGGAAAGAAAGTTAGGGCTGTTTGTTGGGACAGAGTCTCTGCCTAGGCTAGAATGCTCAGCCTAGCTCATAGCAACCTCAGACTCCCAGCTCAAGGGATCCTCTTGCTATACAGCCTTTTGCGTAGCTGGGACTACAGGCACCTGCCACTATGCCCTTTCTATTTTTAGTAAAGACGGGGTCTTATTCTTGCTCAGGCTGGACCTGAACTCCTGAGTTCAAGGGATCCTCCACCTTGGCCTCCCAGAGTGCTATGATTACAGCCCTGAGCCACTGTGCTCAGCCAAGAAAAGTCAGTGTTTATAGTGGCAAGGAAGAAGCTTGCCAAGCAGACTGGCCTTTCATCTCTTTTTGGGTCATTTTGTACTTTAATCCCCAATCTAAACTAATAATAGCAATTACAAAATGTTTTAACTTCTGCACTTTATCAACTCTCGTATACAGCTCTGTGGTACACTGTCTCTGTCAGAAACATGAGAAAAGTCCTTTCTTTTCTCCTTGTCCCCAAAATACTTCAAATAGAGGCCTCGGGACTGGGTTGCCTGTATGTGGCAAAAAAGAAAAAAAAAAAAGGGAAAGAAAATAAAAGGAAAAGTCTTATTGGGGGGAAGAGGAGGGACACGACAGAGAAGTCACAGACACACACGAGTCATCATCAATGAGAGATCTGTGAAGAATAATTTAGTGAAGGAAGAAGTAAGTTTCTTCTGCAGAAAACTGGCATTGTAGCACTAATGTTTATAGTTCAGTTGAAGTTAAAGCATCATGCAAGACATTGGATTCATTAACAGACTGAAACAACGTGGCTCGGCGCCCGTGGCTCGGTGGTTAGGGTGCTGGCCACACACACCGGGGCTGGCAGGTTCAAACCTAGCCTCGGCTTGCTAGACAACCATGACAACAACAACAAAAACAAAAAAATAGCCGGGCGTTGTGGCAGGTGCCTGTGGTCCCAGCTGCTTGGGGGGCTGAAGCAAGATAATTGCTCAAACCCAAGAGTTTGAGGTTGCTGTGAGCTGTGATGCCATAGCACTCTACCAAGGGCAACATAGTAAGACTCAAACAAACAAACAAAAACATACACACACATATATACACCAAAGTATTTCTGATGATACATAACTCAGTTACCTATCAGCAGAGTAAGGGAGAAAAGTCATAGTATTAAAAAGAATGTTAATGAAATACTTACTTCGAACTTCATACTGGTTATACTCCACTGTCTTCAGCAGGGGATGAGAGAAACAGTGCCACGGTAGCTGTTTTCTAACTTGAGGCAGGACGTAATGGGTTACAAACCCCACAAAGCCAACCAAGGCATACAGCACATACTTGAGAGCAGGCTTAAAAAAAAAAATACATAAAGTTGAGAAACTTAGGAATGATTTTGAGACTCAGAATTTCAATTCTGTCAGTTCATTTGACAATGAAGAACAAAGAGAATTTTAGAATCTAAAACCCAAACATTTTCTGTAGTTAACATTTCTATGTTACGTAATTTTTTCTAATTAAGTCAGCTTTGAGAGTTAGTGCCTATTCATATATCACAGATACTTTGACATGCATTAACTACTTTCTCTGGTGTCTCCCACTACTGTATATTGAGAGTGACCTGAGTCATACTGCTTCCTACTATAAGACTGTTCTGTATGACATTCAGAGCAATGCATTAACTATTTTAAATAGTAAAAACAAAGGATGTGGTCAAAGCTAGGGTCTGCCTAGAGCAGCCAGCTGCATACACTGGCTCACATGTATGCTGGCTCATCAGCTGCTGAACATGGCTCAGCACACAGCTACATGTCTGACCAAAAGAGTGGAGGCCCAGGCACACTAGAGTCACCAGCCATGGTCACTGAGGTGGGTCATCTGTGGCTATCAATGATGAACACATCACATCTGCCAAGAACCCGGCCTCTTTCCTGCCACCCCTCATGCTTCCCGGGAAGGTCATATGCTCCGTCCTCAGCTATATCACCAATTATAACAGGGCCTAGAAGCCTGGTGCACAGCTGCGCGAGTACATAGGGCAGAGACCACTGGTTTGAGACTATGAAGGAGATGACAAGGCTTTCCACGGGGACGACTATCATCTGAGTCACCACATCCTGACTCATACTAGAGAAGAATCATTTGTTAGGAGGATAAGTGTATCTCAAAATTTCTCTTCCCTCCTATCACCAACACCCAAGCAGGTCAACTGGAGGCACAAGGACTGAACCACCTGGAACCAACACCACCAGTGCTCCTGGATGCTGCCCAGGAGTCTGAGGATGAGCACACCCAGCCTGCCACGCCCACCAGTGGCATCCCGGACTTGAGCAAAGCCTTGCCACTGTCTCTATTAATAAGCAGAGCCTAAACTACTGGGGCACTCCCAAACACCACTGACACCAATTACCACCGTAGAAATCAGTAGATTTTTCAGTAGAAACCTTACAAACTGGGAGATGATGGGGTGATATGTTGAAAGTATTAAAAGATTAAAAAAAAAAATGGCAGTCAGAATACCATGCCCAGAAAAGTATCCATCAGTAATGATGAAGAAATAAAGTCTTTCTCAGATAGGCAGAAACTGAGGGAATTCATCATTACTCTACAAGAAGTTAAATGTCTAAGTTTCCCACAGAGCATATAGACTGGCTAAATGGATTTTTTAAAAAAAGATGCAAATATATGCTGCCTTTACGAAGCTCACTTATCTCTAAAAACAGAGACTGAAAGCAAAGAAATGAAAAAAATAATTATGTGAACAGAAACCAAAAGTGTGCAGAAGTAGCTATATTTACATCAGACAAAACAGATTTCAAGTAGAATAGAAATAAAAAGAGACAAAGAGGGTCATCATATAATAATAAAGAGATCTATTCAGCAAGAGGATGTGGCGATTGTACATAGATACGTACTCAACACCAGAATACACGGACATATAAAGCAAATATTAAAGATAAAATAACAGTTGGCAACTTCACATTCCAATTTCAGCACTGATACATCAACTAGAAAGAAAAGTAACAAAATAACTTCAGACTTAGTCTGCTCTATAGAGCAAATGTACCAGGAAGTCATTTACAGGATATTTCATCCACAAGCTACAGAATACAGATTCTTCTCATCAGCACATGGAACGTTCTCCAAGACAGACCATATGTTAGGCCACACGTCTCAACAATTTTTTTTTTTAAAAGGCATATCAAATATCTTTTTAGACCATAATGGAAAAAAGCTAGAAATCAGTAATAAGAGGAATTTTAGAAACTGTAAGAATACATGGAACATAAATGACGTGCTGCTGAATGAATGTTGAGTCAATGAAAAAACTAGTAAGAACATCAAAACAGTTATGTTAAGAAGAAAATGTAAACACACATGTCAAAGTCTATGGGGTACAACCAAAGCAGCGCTAAGGGGGATGGTTATAGTAATAAATGCCTACATCAAAAAGGCAAAAAGATTTCCAATAAACAACCAAACAATGTACCTCAAAAAACTAGAAGATCAAAAACAAACCAAACCCAAAAGCAGCAGAAGGAACAATCAGAACAGAACTAAAGAAAAACAAAGACTAAAAAAACAATAAAAGGATCAGTGAAACAAAGAGTTCGGTTATGTTTTTGAAATTATGAACAAATTTAATAAAGCCCTAGCTAGACCAAGAAAAAAAGAAAAAAGCCCACATAAATAAAATCAAAAATGAAAAAGGAGACATTACAACTGATAGCACAGAACTACAAAGGATCTTAAGAGACGATTATATGCTAATAAACTGGAAACCTTGAGGAAGTGAATACATTCCTGGACACATACAACCTATCAAACTGAAACCAGGAAGAAGGAGAAAACACCAATAAACCAACAACAAGTAACAATATTGAAATGGTAATCAAAAGTCTCCCAACAGGGGCAGTGCCTGTGGCTCAAGGAGTAGGATACTGGCCCCATATCCCAGAGGTGGTGGGTTCAAACCTTGCCCCGGCTAAAAACTGCAAATAAATAAATAAATAAAAATTAAAAAAAAAAAAAGTCTCCCAACAAAGAAAAGTTGAGGACCAGATGGCTTTACTGCTAAATTCTACCAAACCTATGCCATAAAATAGAAGAGGAGGGGACATCTTCCTATCTTATTCTATAAAGCCAGTGTTAGCCAGCTACCAAAACCAGACAATGTCACAACAAAAACGAAAACTATAACATGATATACCTGGTGAATGAAGACCGAGGGATCCTCAATAAAACACCAGCAAACCAAATCCAGCAACACATCAAAAAGGTAACTCACCGTGACCAGGTGACATTTATCCCAAGCATACAAGAATGGCTCACATATGCAAATCAATAAACACGATATTTCATATCAGTAGAATGAAGGACAAAAACCATACAATCATCAGATGCAGAAAGTAGATTTGATAAAATTCAACATCCTCTCATGATAAAAACCCTCAAAAAATTCAGCCCAGAAAGAAAACACTTCAACATAATAAAGGCCACCTATGACTAATGCACAGTCAACATCATACTGAATGCAAAAAAGCTGAAAGCCTTTTCTCTAAGAACAGGAACAGGACAAGGACGCCCACTTTCATCACTCCTGTTCAACACAGTGTCCATCAACAGATGAAGGGACAAAGAAATGTGGTCTATACAAACAAGAGAATATTATTTAGGCATAAAAAAGAATAAAATCATGTAATTTGCAGAAACGTGGATGGACTGGAGGCCATTACGTGAGGTTTCTCCCACACAGACAGAGGTAGAGAGCATAAAGTAGAATGCTGATTATTAGAGGCTTAAAGGGCAGAGGATAAGACAAAACACTGGTTAATAGGTACTCAAATGCAGTTAGACAGAAGGAATTAATTCTAGCATTTGATAGTAGAGAAATCATAGTCAGCAATTTATTATACTATATTTCAAAATAGCTAGAAGATTTCATATGTTCCATTGACACATGTATCCCATAAATATGTATTATAATTATACCCCAATTTTTAAAAAAATTAAGAGGCCGAGGTGGTGGCTTGCTTGAGCTCATGAGTTCAAGACCAGCCTGAGCAAAAAGGGATACCCTGTCTGTACTAAAAACAGAAAAAAACTGAGGCAAGAAGATAGCTTGAGCCCAAGAGTTGGAGGTTGCTATGAGCTATGACACCATGGCATTCTACCCAACTTGAGACTCTGTCTCAAAATAAATAAATAAATAAATAAATAAATACAATTTAAAAATAAAATTAAATAAATTTAAATAAAATTAAAACTAAGTATGAGAGAAGAGCAGAATGGAAAGAGAAAGAAGTCTCCTTTTTTGTTCCTTTGCATGGTCTACTATTAAAAGAGAATTCTTATGTATGACTAATTCATAAAAGAGGGAATCAAGTACCAGCTCTTTAAATATTCAAATTAAGCCATTTATTTAGAATCTCTGGAACCTCTTGCACAGGAAGAAACCTCTCCCTGCACCCCGAAGACCTACCAGAACTTATTCACTTTGAAAGTACTCGGAAATTAATAGTTCAAACTGGAAGAAACACAAAACTGGTGAAAATATTAAAATTAAAATAGATTTTTGTTTCTGAAAAAATGGAGTAACAGGGAATTAACCTCCCAGATGAAAGAACTGAACAGAACAAAATACATGACCCAGTGATTTGCACAGATGAGAAATAAGGAACTAAACCATCAAACCTGAAGGAAAGGAAAAAAATGAGGTGAGCACTGTGACTATCCCAGCACACTGCCCGGGCATTTCCAGGCTGCAGCTCAAGGAGGGAGAACCCAGGAAGACTGGGTCCTCTCAGAACTAAGGAGATGGAGCTGAAAGTCTGCGGAAACCAAGGCAGCTAGAGTTCATCAGAATAGATAGTGTACCCAAAAGAAAACTCGCATTTTGCTTATCTGTGGTACTAGATATCATAAGAATTACGCATGAACCCTTTTTTGCTCATCAGCTTTCATCAGTGTTTGTGTATTTACTGTATGGTCTAAGACAACTCTACTTCCAACAGGTAGGAGAGAAGAAAAGGTTGGACACTCCTGATCTACACAAAAGAACGGAGGGCATAAACCTGAGGACTGCACACCTACAGATGACAGGGACTGTTCTTGAGAAACTGCACTAGGGAGGAACATCTGAGAAGCCTCACCCATATCTGAGCCTTTAGATGATAAGGTTTTAGACCTCTAATTGTTTTGAAAACTTTTAGGATTTTATGGGGGATAAATGCATTTTGAATATGGGAAGATGTCACGAAGGCCAGAGGCTGAGCCGTGGTGGTCCTCTAAAATGGTCCCATGGTCTTGGCCTCCTGGCATTTACACCCATGTATATTCTCTTCCCACAATGTACCAGGGTTGATCTAAATAACCTGCAAAATCTGGAAGAAGTATAGGCATGTTACTTCCAGTATCAGGTTGTAAGGGGTGCAGCTTCTGTCTTGGGCTTTCTCTCTTAAGCATTGCTTTGGTAGGAAGTCGCCATCACTCAGGCGGCATATGGTGAAGACCACTAAGGAGAACTAATGTCTGTCTGTGGCCACAGTCAGAAGGAACCGAGGTTTGTAACTAATGACTGCAGCATCACAGAAGATCCTGAGCCAGAAGCATCCCGATAAGCCACTTTCAGATTCATGGCCAAGGGAACCATGAGAAAATTAATTTTTCTTTATTAAAACCAAATAAAAAGTCACATATTTCAGCACTTACAGACAAACATTACAATCAGATGAGAAATTAGTCCAAACACTCAGCAACGGGATACATTATGAGACTATGTTAGATGATTTCATCATTGCACAAACATCAAAAACAGTATAATTACATAAGCCTAGATAGTGTAGCCTACTACAAACCTAGCTGTATGGTACAGGCTATTGGTCCTAGGCTACGAACCTGTACCATGTGTTACTGTACTGAATACTGCAGGCAACTGTAACATTATGGTAAGTACAGCAGGACCTCCATACTGGCCACCTCCTTGAAATGACCTAATTTCCATATACTGGAGGTGCACTACATTTATGTATCAGTACAAGAGACCTAGTTTCTCATGCTGACCACCTCTATATGTTGACCGGTTTGTTTCAGTCCCTTGGGTGGTCAATTTACAGAGGTTCTACTGTATCTGTGTATCTAAACATAGAAAAGGCACAGTGAAAGTATGGTATAATAAAAATGATACACATAAGACAGTTCCATTACAGTATTATGGGACACCATCATACATTCAGTCTATTCTATTGTTTTTTGGTTTTGTTTTTTTTTTTCAGTATGTTTGCAGTTTGAACCCCCCACCTCTGGCATATGGGGCTGGTGCCCTACTCCTTGAGCCACAGGTGCTGCCCCCATCCAGTCTATTGTTGACTAAAATGTTATATAGTGCAAGACTATATTTTCTCTCAATTAAAAGAACAAAATTATCCCTTACCTGCAATGCTGTAAAGACTGTGCTCACATGTATAGCAAAGTACAGCACACCAATTACAATGCATACTACTAGGTCAGACTGTAAACGCTCACTCTGTTGAAGAAAAAGAAAAAGAAATATCAAACAATTACATTAAAATTTTTAAAAAAATCTTTCCTTTATTCCCAAGTAGCAAAGTTTAAGAAATAATTTTTCATTGATATTCCTTAAAATTCTAGATATTTCTTAGACATATTAATTAGCTATAATAAATCTTATTTACTTCCTCAATTTCCTCACATTCTGGTACTATACTGTAGTATGAAGGAAACTAAACAACTTTTCTAGTTCTGCTAGCTGCATGACTATTGCAATTAAAATGAAGATTTTTATTCCCCCATCGGTCTTAAAGTTTTACTTTTACACAGAGGAAAAGTAAGTAATAAGTTGCCATAACATTTTTTAGATTTTTTTCTTTTTTGAGACCAGGTCTCACTATGTGCGCAGGCTGGAGAGCCATAGCTATTCACAAGCATGGTCACAGCATGTTATAGGCCAGGATTCCTCAGCTCAAGGATTCCTGATCCTTCTGGTTCAGCCTCCCAAGTAGATGGGACTATAGACATGGGCCACTGTGGTTGGCCATTGTGCCATTTATAGGAGCATATCCCTTCAGATCCAGGGGTATAACCCTCTGGATAAGTCACATTTTCACTGGTCTTTTGAAACATTAACACTGCATACATATGTCATATTTTACCTACTAGATTTTAGTTCTTCCAGTGGTTAAAGTAAAAACCAGAAACCTCAGTATCTTTGTTGTCAGGTGACCCATTAGATTTATGTTTGTAAGCTAGATTCAGAATATTCACCTACACTTAACATGAAATATGCTTTGTTAATATGGAAACTAAAGTCAGAAAGTTTGTTTAAATTATATCTTGTAGTAGTTGTGTAGTTTTAAAGTTTTCTAAAGAATATGTAAATGGCTCAAGTTCACTAAAAGTAATTGTTATTTCTAATTCAATACTTATATAAATTTAGTCTCTTATGAATGAAAATAATCTAAAATAAAACTGAGATAAGAATGTTTTATATTTTCTTCCACAAAACAGACAGGAATCTATACAATTCATTGTTCAAACAATTATTAAAATAATGCAAGCAAATTTATAATTCATCAAATTAGAAAATTTTTTAAATTATTGCATCTACTTAACTATAATAAATTAATACAGGTTATTATTTTCTCTATTTAACCTGGGAAACGTATAAACTTTCCTGACTGCCCTTGATAAATAAAACATTCTAAAAGACTAGTAAGTGACTTGTAAGGACACAGTTTTTTATCAACAAGAAAAAACTTTCAGATACTAATCTCAACTCACAAGGAATAAAAATTCTATGACAATTAAAATTATTTAATTTCACCTTACCTAAAAATAAATGTTTAGCATATTGTTCTACATAGAAGCCAAGTTTGAGGAATGAGCATTTTTACATGTTAATATTTGAAATCATGTGTTGAACGCAATCAATAACATACAACAGAGCCTATTAAATATAACTATACATTTTTCCCCAATTACTAAAGATTTTTAAAAAGTATTCATTATATAACATGATCAAGTGTCTAAATTTTAAATAAGTCTTTTTGGCGACTCCCAAAGCTGTAACTTACAACAGAATTTCTCAGTTTTTCAGGTAGTGGATCTTTTACTTCAGATAGAGGGTCTTCTGGATTTTTCTCTTCTGTTTGTGGAAAAATCTTGGATTGCACTAAAGAACTTTACATTAAAAAAATTGAGAGCAAATAATTACTAAAAAACAGACACATAATCTGAAAACCAGTAATTCAAATGGCAAATAAAAATAGAAAACCAAGTGATCCAAATATATTTAATCATTAACAAATGATAAATTTTTAAAATGTTTTAAGATATCATAAACATATAGTGAAATATTTTTATTAAAAATAGTTTTAATAACTGGGAGAGAAAAACTAGCACACGTTGTCAGCCAACATGGTCAGAATGACCCAAAATTAATACATTTTGGAATCTAATATAGATTAGGTCAATAGCACTCTGGAAAGGCATTAAAATATCTTAGAAGCTATTTGAAAAAATGCCAACTTATTTACATTTCTTTAACCCAATACAATTGATTTTACTTACAAAAGTACAGATGGATCACTGCTTTGTCGACTGAGATGATATGACACTGCCACCAATAAACCACAAAAAATGGAGAAAAGTACTGGAATGTGCTGTCCATCCCAAGAATCCTGTTAAAAAAAATTCACGGAATATGCTTCCAATTTATAATCTGTCAATCCTTTTACCTCAGTATTTCTAGAGAACAATAAAATCAAATTCAATAAAAAAATTCAGCCACATTATTAACTGCATTTTATTCCAGAAAAATTTAGATTTACTGTTTTCTGATGAGCTAGAATCTAGCTGCTACATTTCTTCTGGTACTAAAGCTTCAGTTTTTTTTATACTAAAGCTCTTTTCATACAGCAGGAATGCTGTGCTTCTGATGCATGTTGCTACCAGTTCTTTCATATATTAAGTGGTATCAAGTTTACAGTAAACCATATAATCCTTTCTAAAGAATAAAATAACTTATACAGTAAATATTATATGTAACAATGGAGTAGGAAAAGTCACCATGTGATACAATGTATTAGGCAAAAGAAGGCTGGCCTGTGGTTCGCTATTTTCTTGATGTCTTGCTTGTGTACTGTACCCTTATATCCTCCACAGCTCTCAACAGGCATTCAGCCACTGTTTCTTAAATGAATGGCTGCATATTCCCAGGGGGAGATGAGGCCAAGGCTAGCTTCCAAGGCCAGCAAACATGTGGTTCTGCCACACTGGCTCTGCTCACTGTACTATCTCTAGAGCCCTTGGCATAAAGCATGGCATAGAGTGGATCATACTGTGACAGGAGGGCTAACAGCTCTTATGTATGTCCGGTGAGGTACACACCATTCTGATCCCTTGTGTTGTTCTAGAGCAGTGGTTCTCAACCTTCCTAATGCTGCATCCCTTTAATATATACAGTTCCTGTGGGTTGCGACCCATGGGTTGAGAACCACTGTCCTAGGGGTTTAGAAAGGAAAAACTGTAGAAGCAGGGAGCCAAATGGTCGTTTTTAATAATTTGCCCCTTTTCTCACTTAAAAATACTCTTGGTTCCATATCACAACATGAACCATCCCCTCCCCACTTTTTTTTGAGATAGAGTCTCAAGCTGTCGCCCTCGGTAGAGTGCCATAATGTCACTGCTCACAGCAACCTCAAACTCCTGGGCTTAAGTGATTCTTTTGCCTCAGCCTCCCAAGCAGCTGGGACTACAGGCGTCCCCCACAATGCCCAGCTATTTTGTTGTTGTTGCAGTTTTTGTTGTTTTAGCTGTCCTGGGCTGGGTTTAAACCCACCAGCCTCAGTGTAAGTGGCCGGCGCCCTACCCACTGAGCTACGGGCACTGCCACAACATGAACACTTTTTTTTTTTTTTTTTTTTTGAGACGAGCCTCAAGCTATCCCCCTGGGTAGAGTGCCATGGCATCACAGCTCACAGCAACCTCCACCTCCTGGGCTTAAGCGATTCTCTTGCCTTATCCTCCCAAGTAGCTGGAACTACAGGTGACCACAACGCCCAGCTATTTTTGGTTGTAGTTGTCATTGTTGTTTGGCAGGCCAGGGCTGGATTCAAACCCGCCAGTGGCGCCTTAGCCACTTGAGCTACAGGCGCCGAGCCAAGCCACTAACTATAAAAATAAAAAGCAAAACCAAACCCAGCTACCTCTTGAGTTGTTAATGAATTCTGATTCAGAAGTGGGAGGACAGAAACGATGAAGAATAAAACTACTTGAGGAAGCTGCCCTAGGTCAAAAGGTTAAAAGGCAGGTTTATTTTGCTCGCTGGAGTGGGCCTTGACTTCCACCAAGCTCTGCATGTTATCACTTTATTAAATACTGGCCCAAATCACTAAAGACTAGGGAAACACTAGAAATGATTACACATGTTCATAGGATTCACTAGGATAGTCTTTTTTGTTTGTTTGTTTAAACGGGGGACCATTTTATTAGAGTTCAGGAATATCAGCTTTAGGCAGCAGCAGAGGGCAACTTCACATAACTCTTCATAGGGGGCAGTGGCAGAATCTTTCGGCCAGCTCAGCCCCCCTTGCAATGCCATAGGCCGCTGTTAGGCCTCTTGCCCAGCCAGCGGTTGCGTCCTGCCTTTCCAATGACCCGTTTATCATGATCAACGTTGGATACTCGGCTGACTGTTGCTATGCATGTTTCCAGCACCTGCATCCGCCTCCCAAAAGGCAACTGGATGATGGCTGTCCCATTTACCTTCCGAAGCAGCGCACCACACGTCCCTGCAGCTCTGATATACTGGGCCCCCCGGCCTGGCTCACTTTCCACGTTGTTGACGAGGGTTCCCACAGGCAGGGCCCCAAGAGGATGTGCATCACCTTCCTGGGCAGCAACTGCCATTCGGTCTATGTGGTTAGAATTCAGGATTACATCTCCAGCCTGCATGTTTTCTGTGGCAACAATCCAGCGTTTCCGGCTGCCCCCAGCAACCAGAGCTATGTCTGCCGACCTGCAGGGATCATAGTGGACTGTGATAACCCTCTCCTCAAAGGGTTCAGGCTTGGTCTCCTGTTCAGGCCAGAAACGCAGAAAGCCAATCATGCGATAAAGTTGCTTGTGGCCCCCACCAATACCATGCACTCGGATGCGGCCTGTGTGGTCTCAGCCCCCAGACTTTCTCTTCTTCAGTGGTCTAATGGTGTACTTGGTATGACTCTTCCAGGACACAAACTTGGCCTTGAGGGCCACAGAAGTAAGAACTGTGCGATAGGGGAGCAACATGAAGGCAGAGGGCAGTTGGAGAAAGGCATTGTTCATCACCTGGGTGGCGGGGAGCAGACTCGAGACAGGAGCAGCGATGGCCTGGGGCGCCAGGTTCAGGGACCCTAGAGCACAGGTCAATGCCCACAGAGCCATAGGTGTAGCTAGGTTCTTCTATGGTCAGCAAGCCACCCTTTCCTTTAGTTTAGCCAGCTAGCCGGTCTCCACTAGGATAGTCTTAAAGAAAAATATTTAGCTGTTAATGAACTGTGCATCCTAACTGAAAAGTCCAAGGAGGCTGCCGAGGTGGCACATGCTTGTAATCTCAGCACTTTGGGAGGCCTGAGTTTGGGAGTTTGAGACCAGCCTGAGCAACTACCAAGAAAAAAACAGTTATTAAAAAAAATTTAAGAAACAAAAAGAAGTTCAAGAAAAAACAAGAACAAAAGGAAAATAGGCTCGACGCCTATAGCACAGTGGTTATGACGCCAGCCACATACACCAAGGCTGGTGGGTTGGAACCCAGCCCAGGCTAGCTAAACAACAATGACAACTGCAACAAAAAATAGCCAGGCATTGTGATGGGCACCTGTAGTCCCAGCTACTTGGGAGGCTGAGGCAAGAGAATGGCTTAATCCCAAGAGTTTGAGGTTGCTGTGAGCCACAGCATTCTACCAAGGGCAATATAATGAGACTCTGTCTGCCCCCCCCCCGAAAATAAGGGACAGTAGACATCACATAGACATAAAAGCCTATATCCCATGATTGCATTAATGTACACAGCTATGATTTAATTTTAAAAAAAGACATAAAAGCCTATAAGAGTGAACAGACAGATGAAAAGAGAAACTAAGCCATTCTTAAAGGTATGCAATAAAATCCCCAATAATTCTAATCAGTGTTTTCCAACCTTTTTTATCTCACAACACACTTGAATCTATAGTTATGTTGATCAAAAAAAAAAGAGTAAAAAAAACACTATGCTTTGAACTGCTTTCAAAATTGATTTATTTAATGATCTTTAAAATTTTCGCAGCACATCTAACATCCTATCGTAGTACTCCAGTGTGCCATGGCACATCAGTATTATGCTATAATTATTTTATGTATCTATAAATCTTC
The DNA here is from genome assembly GCA_963574575.1 of Galagoides demidoff. Taxonomy (NCBI): domain Eukaryota; kingdom Metazoa; phylum Chordata; class Mammalia; order Primates; family Galagidae; genus Galagoides; species Galagoides demidoff. Next base: position 18,338 of record CAUYQV010018899.1, read on the forward strand.
ATGTGTGTTAAAAAAAAAAAACAGCACAAAGAATTCACTCTGGCACCCAGGCTGGAATGCAGTGGCACAATCATAGCTCACCACAGCCACAAACTTAGTCTCAAGTGATCCTCCCACCTCAGCCTCCCAAGCAACTGGGACTGCAGGCATGCAACAAAATACCTAGTTATTTTTCATATGTATGTGTGTGTATTTTTATTTTTTTATTTAAAGAGAGAGGGTCTTGCAGTATTGCCCAGACCAGTCAGCAAGCAATCCTCCACTTCAGTCTTCTGAGTACTAGGATTACAGGCATGACCCACCATGCCTGGCCCATCATCAGGGTTTTACCAATACAAACACTGCTATACTCAAAGGCTCATACAGGCGTACCTCAGAGATATTGCAGGTTTGGTTCCAGACCACTATAATAAAGCTAATATTGCAATAAGCCACAAATTTTGTGTTCCAGTACAAATAAATGACATCTTCAAACTATACTCTCATCTATTAAATGTACAATAATGTCTTAAAAGTGACATGCCTTAATTTAAAAATATTTTTATTGCTAAAAATAGGAACCATCATCTGAGCCTTCAGTGAGTCATTATTTTTGCCTTGATGTTGATGGCTACTAACTGATCAGGATGGTGGCTGTGGAAAGTTGGAGTAGTGGTGACAATTTTGTAAAATAAGACAACAATGAAGTTTGCGGCATTAAGTGGCTCTCCCATTGACAAGTGAATCCTCTGTGACATGCAACGCAGTTTGATACCATTTTACTCATGGTAGAACTTCTTTCAGAATTGGAGCCTGCCCTCTCAAACCTGGCCCCTGCTTTATTAACTAATTTCATGTAATTGTTTGAATCCTTTACTGTCATCTCAACAGTGTTCACAGCATCTTCACCAGGAGCAATTCCTCATCCCTGGTAGTTTGATCATAAGCCTGCAACAGTTCAGTCACATCTTCAGGCACCACTTAAAATTCCAGCTTTTCTTTCTATTTCCACCACATCTGCAGTTAATTTCTCCAGTGAAATCTTGAATCCCTCAAAGTCATCTATGAGAGTTGGAATCAACTTCTTCCAACCCCCTGTAAATACTGATAGCTTGACCTCCTTCCACAGATCATGATGTGCTCAATGGCTTCTAGAATGCTGAATTCTTTCCAGGTTTCCAATTTACTTTTCCCAGATTCACCAGAGGAATCACTAACTACAGAAACGACAGTCATACAAAATAGATTTCTCAAGTCATAAGTCATGCATGATATGCATGCTTAATAGTCAAAATTACTTCTTGATGCACGGGCCACAGAGAGTGGGTGTTGTGCTAGCCCACAAACAGCATTAATCTGCTTGTACACTTCCAAGAGAGCTCTTGAGTGACGAGGTGCATCGTCAATGAACAGTAATGTTTGAAAGGAATCTTTTCTTCCAAGCAGCTGAAACAGTGTGCTCAAAATACCCACTAAACCATGTTCTGAACAGACATGTTGTCATCTAGGCTTTGTTGTTTCATTCACAGAGCACAGTCAGAGATGATTTAGCCAAATTCTTAAAGGTCCCAGAATTTTCAGAGCTGTAAATGAGCACTGGTTTCCACCTAAAGTCACCAGGGGCATCCGCCCATAATAAGAGAGGCAACCTGCCCTTTGGAGACAGGCCTCCACTTTTCCTCTTGAGCTGTGAAGATCCTACATGACACCCCCTTCCAATACCACCTGCCCTCAGCGAGCTCAGCTCCGCATCAGCACCTGCTGCCTCGCCTTGCACTTTTATGTGAGAGAGACAGCTGCTGCCTTCACCTTGTGCACCAACCTCTGCCAGCTTCCTCACCTCTCTCAGCCTTCATGGAATTGAAGAGAGTTAGCACCTGGCCCCAAATTTGGGTTTGGCTTAAGAGAACATCATGGCTGGTTTACTCTTCTATCCAGACCAGTCAGACTTTCTAAGAGGCTGTTCTGCTCTCTTATTATTCTTGTATTCACTGGAGTAGCATTTTCAATTCTGAAGAGCTTTTCCTTTGCATTCACAACTTTGATAATTCTTTGGCACCAGAGGTCTAGCTTTTGCCCTGTTTTGACTTTCAACATGCTTTCCTCACTAAGCTTAATTTCTTGCTTTTGATTTAAAGTGAGAGACATGTGACTCTTCCCCTCACTTGAATACTTAGAGGCTAATTTCAATATAGTTGTGCCTCAGAGAATAGGGAGCCTGAGGAGAGGGCGAGATGGGGAAATGGAGCAGTCTGCACACACACGACGCTGATCTATTAATTTCATCTTCATTTCTACGGATGTGGTGTGTGGTGGCTCCCAAACAGTTACAATAACAAAAAAGATCACTAATCATGAATCACCGTAACAGATACAATAATAATAAAGTTTGAAACACTGGGAGTTCCCCTAATGTGACACGGAAACATGAAGTGAGCACACACTATTCCAAGTGACACGACAGACGTGCTCATGCAGGGTTGCCACAGATGTTTATTTTGTAAAAACCACAATATCTGAGAAGCTCAATAAAGTGAAGCACAATAAAATAAGGTATGCTTGTACATAATCGCTGCTCATACACACATCTGGGCATTATATTAAAATCAGGAGTCACACTTCAAACTAAAATCGTCTAACGCAACTGCCACACCCAGAAAGAAAAAAAACACTGACTTTCTTGGCCACTTTCCGACAGAGAAGTGTAGCTGGCACTTTTATAATCGCTGCTGTTCTTCTGAATAATTATAATTGAATAACCTTTCTATACTAGGCTAGAAAACTTCCTGCACTTGTTAACTTCTACAACTACAATTTTCAAATAATGATTCCTTTTCTAAAACATGATCTAATGCCTCAGCCAGGTGGGTTATAGGTACTGTCTATGAGAGAAGCCTGGATTTGGATCTTACTGCCTCAAGTTCCTTCTTGGGCTTATCTCCATCAATTACCTTCCTTCTACTAGATTTTTCCTTCTCACTGTCAAAATGCAATCTAGTCTCGGAGCTTGTTTAAAAACAAAAACCAGAAAACAATTCCCATTGTATGTGTATATGCGTATCCCCTAACTATATTCTAGAAAGTGTAGAATACATTTCCTTAATATATATTCAAACCCCAACTTATATTAATCTGGCTTCCTTAACCAAAACACCAAAGGAGCCACTTTTGTTAAGTCGCTAATATCCTATTAACTGCCAAATTCAATAAAAACCTTCTTCAGACTCCACTGCCTCTGAAATTTCCTTTGTGCAATTTGGTTGTATCCAACACTGAAATGATGGCATTTCCAAGGGTTCTTTCCCATCTGTTTTTTCTTGTCAATCCACATTAACAGTCTTCTTCTCATATTTTATTGAATTTGGTTTGTGACTTCTAAATCTATGAATTACTACATTAAACCTCTTTGCATAAGACTACCTACTGTAAGTCTCTGAATAAGAATATTATAAAATATAAATATCTCATAAATATTAACAAATAAAGTATACAAATGTAAATAATCACCTTCCCCGACAAACTCCATGGTTTCAATCTTGTGCATTAGCACTGCTATCTTAAATAGTCGTTTAAGCCAGAATTTATCCAGAAATCATCGTACATGTGGCTTTTTCTCTTTATCCAGACAGTCCCTTAATATATTCATGGAATTCAATTTTAGCTAAGTCCCTCTGATTTGAACATTATAGCACAACAGGCTCCCTACTTTGATCTCTCCTGCTAAGACTCTAATCTCCTTTACAAAGGAGACAAGCCATCTTTCTAGAATGTAACTTTAATCATTACCTTGCTCTACCTCACATACACTGATGGTTTTTCATCTTCACTGCAACACATTTAGGATAAAAGATATCTCATGATCTAGTCTTTGCTTACCTTTCCAGGCTTATCAAAAGCTTTATTACCTTAAGTAGCAATTCCAAATTATTTGCTGTTTCCTACAACTCCATAGCTTCTTCATCCCTGGTTTTAATTAGCTAGTGTCTATTTAGTCTTCAAAATTTGGTGAAACTCATTCCCTTAGAAAATTGTTTTAAATCCCTTTTAGCTAAATAGTCTTGATTTGTATACCCATAGCACTGTTTTTATAACCTTCATTACTCCGTATTGAACATGCTAGATTTATCAACCATAGCTAACCTAGTAGTTCCTTAAGGGCAGGATTTGCAGCCTGGTACCTGGCATACAGTAAGTGCTCTCTAAGTTCTATTTAATAAACGAGGCACGGAAGGCTGTTGCAACTCACTTTTCACAGTCCTTCCAACCCTATCATTCTGATTATCAATCACAAAACACCCCACAAGTATGAGTTAGGGGTTGAAAGTTGTATACAAAAAATTTTAAAGTTCATAATTTGGTGAAAACCTCTTAAAAAGGGAGCGCATAAGATTCATCCAGATCCTTCTAATCCAACAATGACATTAAATTTCATATGTATTAATCTTTACTAGCATGCATTTTATATTACAGTCCTTAAACTTACTTTTATAACTTTAAAGAAACTTGAATATGAAATGTAGTTATATAAGTTCTTAACTAGAAATGTAAAATAATTTCATATTCTATGATTACAGGCCTACCCCTAAACTAGATGAACCTACTTTTCAATAATCTGTTTTGAATATTAACCTATGATTAATACATGAAAATAACATTCCTTTAATAATGGTTAACTATTACCTTGCTTTCAAATTCAATGTAAATGAGAACAAATATAATGTTCATCATATGAAAATCACAGAAATTAATGCTAAGTGGCACCAAGGGAAAAAATTATTATTAGTCAATTTTACAACAATCTTTATATGGAAATCCAGCCTTAATCGCTCACCTTTAAAGCTCCATAACACAATCCATATAACAACGCCACTGCCACAATGCTGCAGATAAAGCTGTAAAGTGCTGCCAGGAGGCTGGTAGTGGCTAGACAGCAAGGGGAAAGAAACCAGTACTGCATAAAAATCCATAGAAAATACATGTGCATTTAAAATGTTACAGTACTGACCATAATTAAGTATCTACTAGTTTGATTTTTAAAAATTCTGCTACTTCATTCTATACTTTCAGAAGATTTTGACAAGACAAAGATTTGCTATCCTCAATCTTTGTTACAGAATTAAATATACCCGTCTTGGAAGTAATGAGCATTTATGCACAACAGAAAAAAAATTGTACCTGTATTAAGCTTCAAGAATGTATTTTATATTAACAATAACAAAAAAAAATGAAGAAATGAAACCTCTAGAGGCCTGAAAAAGAACTAAAGATGTATTAATGATATTTAAAAACTATCTGTCAATGTGAACGGAACTTGTGTTACCCAAAGGAATAAACTTGTGTTGATTTTCACCAAAAAAGTACAGGTCTGACTAATTACAAACAATGATAACGATAGAACTAGATCCAGTGGGATTGTTAGTAATGAGGAGGAGGGGTGGCTAAGACAGTAGACTTTACTATTAAAACACGGTGACAAATTTCCTTTAAAGGTAATTTTATATGATGGTCATAACATAAGTCTATAGAAAAAGCTTTCTCTATGAGACATTAAAAATCCAATGCCTTATACAAATTTGTAAATTATGACAAAGCCTGCTATTATAAATTACTTACACTAAACCCTTCTCATAATATTTAGAATAACATATTATGTAATACCAGTAGTCCCTAAGTATTGAAACTGTCTTTTGCCCATTAAACTATACTGACTCCATGAAATCAGCTCTGCCTTAATTTGCACCCTTTCAAAAAAATTCAAAACATTAAAAATGCTGTAGGTATGACATATATTAACACAGAAAAGGCTGTGTTTTTATTTAAAACTTAAGCCATACGATCCCCATTTTATCCACAGATAGGATTTCAATGCATATATCCGGAAGATAAACAGGGACTATAAATGTGAAGTGTGAAGAGACATGAACCATAAAGCTACAGTAATTTCTTTCATTTATTTCTCTAGTTGCATACTCATCTTCCAGTAAAATTTTAGTTTATCTAATTAAACTAAATAATGGCATGTTTTAACTATGGGGGCTTCCAAAAGGATTATTTTTCAACTTTGCAAACCATTACCTATTCCAGAGTAATACTGGCATGGTCTTACTTATTTTTTAAATAAAATATATTTAAGTTGAACACAGTAGCTCACACCTGTAATCCCAGCACTTTGGGAAGCTGAGGCAGGAGGACTGCTTCAGGCCAGGAGTTTAAAACCAGCTGGGAGACAGAGAGACCCTGTCTCTAAAACTCAATCAATAAGTTAAATTAAATAGACATGTGATAGAGGAATAGATTTTGTAAGTATATCAACTCATGTCCACATATTCTACTTTACAAACAGAGATATTTCTTCAAATAGTAACTTTATTTAGTAAAATGCTCTTAGATTCTGGTTTTGGTGTTCCCATTCTAAAAATAAAGCCAAACCCTGAAACCAAATACAAAGACATGCCAGATTAAAACCCAATACAATGCCATGCATCAAACTTTATTCTATTGGGAGTAGATGATGTTTTATAAATATCTCCAAGTTTATACGGATTCTGTGGAAACTTTCTGTAACTTTTATCTCAGACACTTTATCACTTCTTACACATCTACTCCATTACTCCTGGATCTTCCAGTAAAATAACAGACCGTACTACTTGTTCTTGCCTACAAATTGTTTCTAAATTTTCAATTATTAAATGTCTTTTCTTTTAATTTCAATTTTCAACTGAAAACTGGTAAAGCATTTTAATGTTCAGTGTATTAGCTCATTTTTTGTAAAACTAATACTGTGAAGCTGTAATTTTTATAAAGAAATACTCACCATTACCACCAAAGATATGAATATCCAACTGTTCACAAAGGTACATTACAAATGTATTCACCTGAGGCAGAAGACCAATGAAAAATACTATTGGGAAACAGAGTGTAAACACTATAGAAGGAAAGAAAAGTACATTAAAAAATATTATACTATAGCCACCTTTTACTCACTGAAAGATCATAAATGACAAAAAAGAATCCAAAATTAACATCAGCTACTAAGTAAGTTTTAAAAGATAACCATTTTAAATTACTTATCTAGACATAATTGGATGGGTATTAAATAAAATCTTTTCAATCTATGAACAATTCCTTTCAAGATTATTTCAACTATTTTCACATAATAGGGACCTAAGATAAAGAACCAAAACAAACCTTTCCATTGCACCTCCTTCAAGGACATAAAATTACTATGTATTTGTTATCATTAGCTTTTTTCATTTATCACAGCCCTATAGTTTTGTTCCTCAGAGAGAAATGCAATATATAAACAAATAAGCTTATTAAAACTATTTTATCTGTTTAGTTAACATATTTATCAGTGAGCTGATGATATAAAAATAAATTAAGGTTAAGATTAGATACTTTAAGAAAACTCACCTATAACTAAATCCCTGGCTGATATAAACACCAGTGGATTGGTGAACGTTATTCCATATAATTTGAATTTGCTTGCAGTCAGGTTTCTGCTACCATAATCCAAGAGCCAAATAAGACCACAACATAAACAGAAATAAACTGGTCTACTGTAGGCAATGATACGATTATGACCCTGAAAATGATATTTTTTAAAAAGTCAGATTAGTTAGTTTAAAAGTCATAACTATTGAGATTACTGATGCCTAATGTTTAAGGATACAAAATTCTTCCATATGGAAGCCAAGTTTCTGACACTCACAGAAGGAAATGACACAGAAAGGAGGAAGAATCGAATGAACTGAACTGTGACTCTGAATTAAAGTTAGACGTATCTGGGCGGCACTGGTAGCTCAGTGGGTAGGGTGCCAGCCACATACACCAAGGCTGGTGGGTTCAAACCCAGCCCGGGCCAGCTAAAACAACAATGACAACTGCAACAACAACAACAACAAAAAGATAGCCAGGCCTTGTGGTGGGCGTCTGTAGTCCCAGCTACTTGAGAGGCTGAAGTGAGAGAATCGTTTAAGCCCAAGAGTTTGAGGCTGCTGTGACCTGTGACACCATGGCACTCTACCCAGAGCAACAGCTTGAGACTCTGTCTCAAAAAAAAAAATAATGATAACAAAATAAAATAAAATTAGATGTATCAGTATGAACTCATTATTTTAAATATGCCTGTAAATCAATATAAGAATTGATAAGATCTATGTGTGTGTACACACATATACAATTTCAATTTTCAATTCGATATTATACCGTAGTTTTCTCCATTGAGAAGACCTAGAAGCAATGACATTCTAGTAAGAAAGATTACTAGCTTCCAGATCTTAGTTTATAAATACATACAAAAACCCAGGGCTCAATGTTAATGTTCTAGTTTCATAACTACGTTAAGTTACATGAAGGCATGCCAATTTCAGGCGAGAGTAGGTAAATTATAAGCTCAACCTAGAACATATTGTTCTAACAAAAAGGTAGAAGTACTCAAAGAATGACAGAGATGCTTCAAAAGGATAAGGAAAGGCAGTTTGATGGATTCCCAGTGGCTCAATCAAAGACAATGTGATCATCAAATAAACAGTATGTGTCATGTTACAGTCCACTGAATAAAATAATCCGCTTTAGACATACGTTAACTATAAGAGAAAAACAGTAACTTTAAAGTAGAGGAGTGATTCTTAAGGAAAAGGGCGGAAGTTTGGCTTCGCACGGGACATATGGCAACGCCTGGACCCATTTTTGTTGTCACAATTGGGGTGGTGGTACCACTGGCATGCAGTGGGTAGAAGCCAAAGAGAATGCTAACCATCCTATAATGCACAGGACAGTCCTCGCCCCCCTCAACACAGGATTATCTTGCCCCAAATGTGAATACTGCAGAGATGTGAGAAACCTGGCAGATACTCCCCTTAACCAAACGGTCAACGTTCACATCACTAAAAATGAGACAAAAAAAATGTGCATCCTCATATCATATCCTGAGTTGAACACATCACTTTTGTAGCATTCCTAACCAAAAAAGCATGACCTCTATCAAATCAGAAAAAAAAAACATTAAACTCAAATTGAGGGATAGTCTATAAAGCGGCCTGTATCCATCAAATATTTCAATATCATGATACCGAAGAATTGTTCCAGACCAAAGAAAATTTGGAAACCAAACATAATCAGAGATTTTCTATTGCCACTGAATGAACAGGCAAAACCAGAACCCAGGTCTGTGGTTTATGAAATAGAACTATATCAATGTTAATGTTCTAGTTTTACAACTACATTAAGTCATGTGAAGGCATGCTTTTGTGTCTAGGAAATAGACACTGAGATGCTTAGAGGTAAAGAGTTACCACGTGGGAGAGGTCATGTTCTAGATAGGGATTAAGCAAACATGGTTAAGATGTTTACACAAGGAGTCTGGGTGAGTGGTGTTTGGATTTCTTTGTACTATCCTTGCAACTTTTTTCTAAGTCTGAAATTATATCAAAATAAAAAGTTAAAAAGCAATGCTTCCGTATGTCATTATATTTCAAAACTATTCCTACAAAATAATAAACATAATCAGTCAAAAGAAGATCATTTTCCTCCTTGTTTTATTTTGCTCATCTATTCCCACTATTAATTATTCCAGTATATGGATAAAAAACATTCAGCAAGCACCATCATAGTCTATCCTTGAAATCTATTAATATTTTTAAACTACTTTAAAGAGAATACCCTTTGGCCTTTCTGTTAAATAAGTATTCAAGTTAGATCTAAAAACTTGGTTCATACTTCACAACAAATAGTGCTAGGCAGATAATACTTTCATCTAAAATCACAAAGCAGACAACGTTTTTATCTTATCACTTAGTGTGATGGCCTTAACAGCAGGCTAATTTATTACTTCTTTATCCTTGCTCCCAATGATTACTTAAGTGAAACAAAATGGTTTTAACCACTTCAAAATTCATTCTTCAATATCTATCATAAATCTAATTATTTAAAATTTATTAAATGCAAATACTCAAGTAATCACAAGTTTATAGAAACAATATCTACCTATCGGATAACCTCCTCCTGAAACAAGCTGCCTAAAAATGAATTATTATGCTCCTTTTCAACCAAGATTTAGACTCCACAAGTACAATGTCATTTTATTTCAAGCTAATAAATCACCTATATTTCTAGTATTGTGTCAAAACTTAGATAAGAAAATAATAGCATAAATCTTAATTCAATGATGCATTCTAAAAAATAAAGGCCTTTGATAAATTTGTAACTACAAATTACAGCCATATAAGAATGACTTACATGTCTAGGAGAAGAAGAATCTGGTTGAACACTCTAAAAATGAAACAAAAAGACAAATTATTCTGAAGTCCTTCCTGATAACCTTACACGCAACTTAGAAAATGCTTGAAATGCTTTGAAGTAAATATTCTACAATCACAAAATGACCTCCATTAATTCTGTTCCACACATCAGTTCCAGATACTGATATCACTGTGATATTAAAAACTTCTCAAATCTTTTCCTGATAAGAGTCAAGAAGTAAGATTACTTATTTTGGTTAATTAATAATTTGCATCTAGCTTACAGTTTCTGAACTAGCATATGGTAGACAGATTCACCTTAGTGCTTGGTTCCTTACTGTACATAAATATTTCTTTGCCATAGTCAAAAGCAAAGAAATTGGAAAAGAAAAATTAATCAGAAGATAATAATGTGCCATTTTTTAACTATTCCCAACTGTCTGCTAAATACACATATAAGAAAAGAGGTGAAGGCTTTGAGATATATCTGGATACAAATTTGTCATATATGGGGCACAATAAAGTAATAAAAGAGGATGACTTCACTGGCAAGGAACTATAAACTGAGAAGGCAGCCGAATAAAATCCTGGAGAATTATCACAAATTAAGAAGTGGTCAAAAGAACAGAGATACATCAACGAAAGAGAAGAGAGTCATCTAAAAAGCATGAGAACCACCAGGGTGGTATAAAATCTCAGATCAACAATGAGAACATAGCAGGAGGACAGTATCAATAGGTATTAAATGAAGTAGCCTCAAGGGAATAGAGACTAAGAAAAGGTCGTGGATTTAGCAATTAGAATGATGATAAGCAACCACAGGGACAGTAATTTCACTACAATGAGGAAAAAAGGAGTCTTCAAGAAATGAAGCTGATGACTTAGGTGGCTCACTCCAGATATACAGCCATAAACGGAGAGAGAGAGTAAAAAAGAACAGCTTAGGATGACTGAAGCCTCTGCATGTTAGCATGCCTAAGGCAAACGAGCAAAGGGGATTTACTGGGAAAGAAAGGAAGGAAACTTGTGTTAATTATCTATACCAATTTAAATAGAAAGTGAAACTTTGGTTTTATGTTGAGTTGATTCTCTCATTTTTTTGAAAGTTTAAAATTAGTAACATTTGGTTTGTTGAGTCACTATTAAAGAATAACAATGGCTCGGCGCCTGTGGTCAATCGGCTAGGGCATCAGCCACGTACACCTAAGGTGGCGGGTTCGAATCCCCAGCCCAGTCCGCCAAACAACAATGATGGCTGCAACCAAAAAATGGCCAGGCGTTGTGGCGGGCGCCTGTGGTCCCAGCTACTTGGGAGGCGGAGGCAGGAGACTCGCTTGAGCCCAGGAGTTGGAGGTTTCTAAGAGCTGTGATGCCATGGCACTCTACCCAGGGGGATAGCTTGAGGCTCTGTCTCAAAAAAAAAAAAAAAAGAATAACAAAGTGACACCTTCTCTTTTCAATGTTCCAAAGGAACATATATATTACTTATGACAGACTTTAATAAATTTCCCCCACAGAACAGAAGACTCAAAAGATGAGAGTGGGAGAGTTAATGTTGCTGAGTTAAAAGGAAATAAATCTCAAGAATGCAAAGTCTTTAACAAATATACAATTATTTTCTTGTAATATAAAAGTTTTTAGGAAGCTCTATTTACATATAATTATAGTAGAACCTTTATAGTTGACCACCTCCTTACAGTAACCTAAGTTGACCTACTTTTCATAGATCAGACATGCATCACAAGTACATATCAGGGCTCGGCGCCTGTGGCTCAATTGGCTAAGGCGCCAGCCACGTACACCTAAGGTGGTGGGTTCGAATCCCCAGCCCGGGCCAGCCAAACAACAATGACAGCTGCAACCAAAAAAATGGCCGGGCGTTGTGGCGGGCACCTGTGGTCCCAGCTACTTGGGAGGCGGAGGCAGGAGACTCGCTTGAGCCCAGGAGTTGGAGGTTGCTATGAGCTGGGATGCCATGGCACTCTACCCAGTGGGATAGCTTGAGG